>WAAE01012368.1:0-84903 GCA_013400495.1 Nicator chloris | reverse complement strand
GCTCCGGGCCCGCCCACAGAGAGCGCCTCAGTGCGGGGGAAGCTCCAGACCCCCATCCCAGCCGCCCAGCAGCAGTGTCGGGGCATCCCCGGGGAGGGGACGGGAGATGATAACCCCTCTGCCGGCAGGGAAGTAGAACGAGAGGGGACGATTCAAATTCACGCTGTTACTACACACAGCTGATACGTTTTAAAGTGTCTTTCGCCTGGTGCGACAGGTGTATGCACTTGGAAGCGCATTGCTCGGTGAGGAGGAAGAGGGCTGGTGAAGCCTCCCGCCCTGCTGTCTGAAGCAGCTGAGCAGATGCGGTGTCACATCGTCAGAGCCCTCAGCGGGAGGATGACAGAGGAAGACCAGGACCTTCCCTGGGTGAAATTGCATCTTCGTTGTATGTCTCAAACACACTTTTGAAGCGACTTCTCAGAGTCCTTCCCATGCTGTTGGTTTCATTCACATCACCAAGCTGCCTTGGAGGCTGCAAACTGGATTCCTCCTCGGTGAAGGAAAGTGGGAGATAACATCTGGGATGTACATCGTGTGTCCAGCTGGGGAGGTGGTCCAGAGTTACCCCTTTCCAAACTTGTGATGTGGGTGTTGGAGCATTGGTGGCAACTGTTTTCCTTCACAGCTCCACTCCTGCACAGACACAGCTCCTGTGCTGCGTGGGACCGTGAACAGAAACTCCCAGGCTGAAGCTGGTTTTTAAAATTAATTAAATTATGGTACTCTTTTCTTTTTCTTGAGACTCCTATTTATAAGCAGCCTTCTTTAGTGTGAGGCTGTGCCAAAGGATGCTTGCTGTCCTTTAGCTTTAAAAATGTGCCAAAAGCCTTTTAAATGACGCTGAGGGACACTGAGCAGTGGTGTGAGTCCCAGCAGGGACAGACTGGCACTGCCAGAGTGCCAGTGCTGGTCGGGGAGCTGGAGCAGCATCCGTGGTCCCGGGCATCAGGTGCTGAACAGCACAGTGCCAGCACCCAGGCAGCACCGAGGGGTGAGAGGCTGCAGTGACCTGTCACAGCACTGGGAGGGACCCAGGGATCAGAGGATCCTTTACGTGCACGTCTCACAAAGGTTTCAGAGCCATCTCCCTTCAGCTCTGTCCTGGGGAGGTTTCTCTTGCTCAGGGAAAGCACATCCAGAGGCTTTGTAGCCCACGGAGCTGCAGACACGTTTCTCAAGTTGGAAACAAGCTCGTGGTGGGGGAGCCTGGTGAGGGGCTCTGTCCTGGGCCTTCCTCAGCCTCCCTGGGACAAGGCCCGTGGTGCAGCGTTGGAGGATGCAATGCTCGTGTTCCTCCTTCCTACCCCATTTGGGGCTGCAGATGCACATCCATCATCCGAGCTTGAATAATGGGGGATAATTCCTCCAGTGTACACAGAAAGAGCTGCCAAGAGCCAGACACCACCAGTACAACTAAAGACACCAGCCAGACACAACTAAAAATGGGAAATCATTACAAGGCAGGACTCTCATGAGGGCATGACACTGTTAGAGTTTTTTGGTGGTGTGTTGGTTTGAGGTTTATCCAGCATGAGAGAAATAAACCAAGTTTTTTATATTTGTTCCAAAAAAGACAGAAAATACTAAAAAAAAGTGTGTAATAAATACAGATCCAAATTAAACTTTACCATTTAAAGAATGAGAATTGAATGATGTATTCTTAGCAGAAAGTCATCTGCATTTCTTAAATGTACAACCCCATGCTTGAAAAATAACAGCTGTACTTTGTTGCATATTGAAATAAGTAATCATTTTTCTCTAGTGAACATTATACTAAAATGGAAGGAAGGGAAAAGTGAAAGTAGAGGCTAACAGTAGCATTGTTGAGGTCTAAAGAAACAAACTTTCCTGATAGAACTGTGCTGTGATACAGAAAAGCTCTTGTCTCTGGAGAAAAAGCTTAAGGAAATGACTATGGCATGGTACTATCTGCTAAAATATAGTTACAACAGAACAGTATTCAGGCACAAAATTAATCTGAATATGTAATACAAAGTGAAGTCAAACTTGAACAGCTCCGCACTGTACTTAAAATAACTTATTTTGGATGGACTCTTATTCATTGCAGAAAGAACAGATGTCCAGGAATAAGATTCTGGCAGTGGTGTTTAAAACCACCTCACATAATTGTTTTTATCTCAAGTCTGCTAGCAGTCTTACAGTCTCAAATTCTCAGGCATCCCAAGTCCCACGAGTGCGTGCCCAGGCCTGCAGCTGTGTCAGGCTCCCTGTGCAGCCCTGCTGGGGTCAGCCCTGCAGGGACAGCAGCAGCTGGGCTGTGCCAGGGGAGCTGCAGCTGCTGGCACAGAGCAGGGCCCGTGGTGTGTGCAGGTGGCTGTGACAGGGCTGACACTGCTGCCTGCCTGGGGGACCCCTTCAATACTGGACATTGCTGCTGGCTCCAGGACACAGCCCCCCAGCCCACCCTGAACACCCACCTGAAAGAAACAGACTCTGCCAGAGGAGCCAACTAGAGTATTGTTTGGCTTTGGTTGAGCTGCTGTTTGTTTTCTAGTTTGGCTATGCTTCCACATGGTACAAGTAGCCTTTGACACGCACATCTCCCGTTCCTCCTGGCTCACCCCTCTCTACATCCATCTCTGAGCATCTCTGCCTCTTCTTGGTATGCTTTTGCTTCTAGTTATCTAACAACTGCTTCTCTGTTCTGCAAATCGCTTTTAACTCCATGCCAACATTGTTTCTCTGTAGGCTCTCCAAAGGTTCAATTGTCTGCTCCTTCCCTTCTTTCCTCTTGTGTAATTTTCAGCACTAATTACAAGTTCCAGACCATAGATACCCAACTGTCCCTAGACTGCACCACGCTGGTGGCTCCATACTCCCCTTCCTGCCCTCAGCTATGCTCTGAAGCACAAACAATGACTTCATCTCAACGTTCTTCATAGAAATGGCTCAAAGGCAGAAGTGTTTCTAAGAGGAATAGGCAGTTTCTGAAGACACCGTTCCCCATTAGTTCTCTTTTTGGCTCCTCAGGATTTGATTGGGCTCTAAAAGGCATTACCAGAAAAATCCCCGTCAGTGCTGCAGGTGAACATCACTGTAAGGGGATCAGTGTGGCCCCACAATTAACAACCTTCAGCAGAAGGACCCCCTTGCCCAGGTAAGTGGTGCTGGTCAGTGGGTTGTGCTGACAGGGTCATATTTTACCAATACAATTACACTGCCAGCATTTGTGTGGCATGGCCTGGGCTGGGCTTTGGGACTTCCTTGTGCTGCACACACAGCCATGACTGTGACTGACAGGATCACAATCCCATTGCTCTCCTACAACGAGGCTGTCTGCGTGGAAAGCCTCATTGGTGATTCTGTCTTTTCACTGCATAACTCTTCCCATAGCTCTCAAGTCCTCACTGTCCAGATGAAGTTACAGAGAAATGGCTGCCCTTCCTTTTCAGCTGGCAAGAGGACACATTTTCACATGAACTTCATCCAGTGCCTCTAGGAACACCTCCTGAGTGCAGGTCCTGCCCCAGGAATTGACCTAAATGGCTTTTTGCACATCAGAACAACCTCTTGATATCTAGAGCACACACTTGCACTTCCTGAAAAAGGTTTTTCTATGCCTAAAGCTGAGAACTTTCAAGAGACTTTGCAGGCTTTAGATACTTACCATAGTGAAAGATGAATATATGTATTTGATAATTTGAGAAGTCCATGTTTTCAATCTAGTCTTTCACTAGTTCTTCCTTCCCCTGTCTTAAACATAGTAATACTTGGTGTATATTTAAAGTGACTGTGCTCATGATCCTTACTTTTCAAGAAGTCCCCAAGACGCATCACAGTCACGTTATCAGAGACATTCCAGAACACAAAGATGAGCAGCATTCCGTGCAGACCTCTGTCCACCCAAGCTAGGACTGAAGAGGAAAAACTGTTGCACTGGCTGGTTTAGAAGTGACGCCATTCTGAGATAAATGTTTACAGTAAAAGAAAAGCAATTTGATCTCGGAATCAATACAGGAGCGTTTGGCACATCCCAGGTGTGCTTCACCAGGGTAAATCCTGAGCTTTTTATTAAAATCAAACCCATTTCAAGACTGAATCCCTTCATGCCTGTGCAGTTAATAATTGTCTTGCTTTAACATTGAAGCACTTCTGTGTTAAAAGCCCTTCTAGGTTTTCTGAATAAGCCCAAATAATCTGTATTTACACATCTGTCCCCAGTCCAACAGCATTGCAATTCTCAAAACATGCAATTTAGTCAGTGTAAGTGAACAGTCAACCCTATTGAGGGCTCTGTTTTTCAAGCTGTATTTCTGGAGCTTACTTGAAGGGCTGCCACTCTACCCCATATTCAAAGATGCCCTTTCTCCAACAGTTCACTTGGTGCTAAATGGGAAATACCAGAAGTCCACCACACTCTTCTCAAATACTTCAGTCATAGCAGAAATGTTTCCTGCCACTGGATTAAATATTGGTTACCTCTGGTGGCCTGTTTTGGACAGAAAGTCCTTAACTTTTGATGCAGCCTAAGAATCCAAACTTTGCTCTTTTTGTCTAAAACCTTGTGAAGACAGCAGTCCAAAGGAACCACTGCAGCTCCCATCACTCACACGTTCAACACTGTGTCCAAGAATATTCTGGTGCATAATCCCAGTCTGCAGGCTAAAAAATGTCTATACTTCTACAGCTAGACTTGCACATTTAAGTAAAACTCTGTAGGGAGTAAAGGGGATATTTTCTTACAATTTAAAGCAACTGGAAAATAGAAGAGCAAAATATTGCAGAAAAATTAGAAAGAAAACTCTTAAAAATGTCCATAATACACCAATGATATGATACAACTTTGAATGGGGACAAATAGGACACCTTTATTAGGATTTTGACTGAGCAGGCACAAACACATTCTACTACATCAAATTAAATGTGTTTGTGAGCTTTAATTAAGTCTGAACAACATCACTTTGCACGAGTATGAACAGATCTACCAGAACAAAGTACACAGGCGTGTTGCTCCCAGCTAGACTCAAAAATACCATCTGATTATCAAGGAATTCCTGGCCTACATAGAAACATTTCAGTTCCAGAATATCAGGCTGACCAGAGAGTCCATCCACAGTGGTAAAATGTATGTGTTTCTGAAGTGATAACCCTATTTACATAAGCAATTTACATGTAGCCACTGCATACAAGCATAAACCATATTACAGTTTAGACTTATTCTAACACCTCTGAGAACTGTTGATCTGCCTGAGTGCAGTCACAGCATCAATTCACTGGGGAATTACTGCAGATTGTGATAGAGGAAGATCACGAGGGTTTTTTTAAATTTTGGTTTGGTTTTGTTTTGCCTTGTGCAACCTTGCTGTGCAGAGTTAGCTGACAGAGCACGTCCCTGTAATTAAAGCAACTGCATGAAAACTAAAAAACTCCAACAAATACTGCATATAAATACATCACAAGTTTAAAGCCAGAAGGAACCACTAAATGATTTCCTGTTAGCTCATGTCATTATAATTCATTAAGCTCTAAGGGGTCAAACCCAGTAACTTATTAAAACAAGCTACCATCTCCAGAGGTGAAATAACTTTTTGCTTTGAAGACAGAGATGGAGAATTGTTACCTCCACACCTAGTTTGTTATAATAAGGGGAAAAAGCACAATCTCCCAGTTAAAAATGTATGCCCTTCTAAATGAACTTCAGGTTCAGGCTGCTTGTTGCTGCTCAGCATTGCCCTGCTAGGATAGAGAGGCCTTTGGTAGGTTTTTTTTGTCTTCAAGAGACACATATTAATCAGTCTTCTTAATGAAAGACAAAATGAGCTCTTGCACAACCTTTTCTCTTCCTCTGAATCATCTGTGGTTCTGTGCCTTAACCAATATTTCAACATTCCTTCTGAAAAGCAGGCACTCCTTCCTTACTCAAATGAAGCTACACAACAAGATTTCCCCTGCTCCTCATTTTTCTCCTAGTTCCACAAGAGAGATTTTATGATCTTGGCTCACAAGAACATTTGTCCAGTTCTAACCTTTAATGCTGTAGAATTGTCTTTATAATCTTAGAAGCAGACATTTTGCAAATCTTTCAGATTCTGTGCTCCTCACTCATAACCTGGCATTAGCTGTATTGAAATTATACAAGTCACACATTAATAACTCCAATTAGCAAGAAAGCTAATCAATCTTTGAAGTAAATTCTATGTTTTGATTTCTACCCAAAAACTGAAGGAAAAAATTGAGTAATTAAGGTAGTGGAACTTCTCCCAGGAAACCCTTTTGAAAGTGCCATTAATGCTTTTTTGACATTTTAAAGAGTAGTTGTCAGTGGTAGGAAGCATTTGGCTCTTTAAAGCCATTCTTGGCATGAAGATCCCCATTTGTTCTGGCAACATTTCACAAGATCATGTGATGTCACACAGAAAGAGCATCTACAATACTTTGCACTTCCTGCACTTGGAAAAATATTCAAGCTTCCAAATAAAACGGATTTACAGAATAACAATGCCATAACTTCCCTCCCACCCCCCTCATAGGAAGTGCTCATAGCCTAGGGACATATTAAGAATCATGTTCAAACTGCACTTTGATTTTGATACACTAGCAAATATATTAGGAATGTTGTCATTTTATTCTGTTCAATCTGAAGTCTAAAGCATATTGGTAAGGAAGACAGGAAATTAAACATTTACATCCTTCTTCCCCAATACTTCCTCCTAGTCTTACAATCGAAATGTCAAAGCTTGAAGCCTTTACTCAGATACATTTAATGACTTTCAAGTGAGGAAAATGTAATTTCATAGGCAATCCTTTTGCTTGGAAGAGTTGAAAACAAAGAGGATTCTGTAGGTTCAAGAGACCTTTTTGCTAGGTTCCCATCAGCTGAATTTAAGCAGGTGGATCCTGCTGAATGAGTGGCTAAGGCTTCATTATGTAGCAATTTTCAGAAGCAGTATTTTAGGCTCTGTGATAGGCTTGATATCTTCAAACCAGTGGTATGTTATTTCACATATGAACTCCTTTTAATTAGCTTGATTTCTCCAAGGAAGTACCAGTCAGCTAGGAGAGAGTGAGACTAAATGATGGATAACATTAAATTCCCTTCCTTACCTGTCCACGTCGCATCGGCACCTGAGTCGTTCAGGAACTCTGAGGAGTTCAGCATTTTCAGCTCAACTGCTCAGTGCAACATCCTTTAAAACAGCCCCTTGCAAGCTGCAGTGTAGTTGAGCACCCAGGGACAGACTGTCAGCCACTCACACTGAAGTCTGTGATCAATTGCCCTCAAGAACACACACAGAATAAAAGCCACAGTACAGGACTATAAGGGACAGCAAGCTTGTCACAAAAGGGTTAAGACAACTGAAATGGGTATGGATGTGTTAAGGGCATTTCCCCTCCTGCATTGCTTTAGCTGATGCTATAAAAACAATTCTTCCTTTTCTAAACCTTCACAGCCCATCGACATCCATCTTTTCCATACCTACCTATGAAACACTAAATGAGCATCTGCATGGCCACTTCCACACCCCCCAAAAGCGGCCTGCGTTCACACACCAAGTTCTTCTCAAAGGGAAAGGAAGTGCTAGTAGCCTACATGGTGCATACTTCAAAACAAGGTAAAAAAAGGTGAAGTAGGAAATGGAGGCACTGAAATCCCTTCTCCACTACAGATCTGCTCTCAGGCTGCAAGGTGAACAAGAATTGCTGATGCCACAGTAAAAGCATGAATACCTGCAATTATCAACTGGCCTGAAGCCATGTTGTAACCCTTGTCATGACTCCATCTAGAGCTGTGATGTCTGGTATGAAGACAATCACCCTATGGCTGGAGAATCATCCTACACTTACAGGTCTCCTGTAGCAGCTGGGCACCTGCTCTCCCACCCCTTTGTTACAGTTCAGTAGCAGCAGCTGACCATGATTTCTTGGCACTTAACCATGATCCAGCTTGGAGCTACAAAGACAGCTAATGTGGTAGTTAAGGAAGATACTCGATCCCCCTTAGTATGGGCTTCCTTTGTGTGTTGAAAAAACTGTGAGGAAGTGGAAGAGAAGATGAATTTCAGTGGGGTGGTACCTCCCTCCCCGCCAAGCATTCCGAGCTCCTGTAAATGTTGCTCATCCTTGCAGAAGAGTTCTATAATGGGCTATCTTTTCCCACCATATTAAATCAGTTAGGTTTGTTCCAATTAGGTTAAAATCAAGGAAACAGGAGCCATTTAAAAATAGTTATCCTGTCCAGGAGTCAAATATAAGACATTTTAGTGCTGACTTTCCATATGAGAATTTCCAGTTACATCCTGAGGTGCATCAAAACAGTAATCATATAAACTGTTTTAAAAGCTGCTTCTCACATAGGAAAATGTCAGCCAAAATTCAGATCTTCAACTAGATCCTTCTATGATTAATAATGTCATTATAACCATGTATGTGATTTATAATATGCTCCAAATAAAGGCAGAGGACAGTATACACTGATCCCTACCACAGATAGGAAGATACAGTCATACACACACTCCTGATGTTTCAGTTATCATGTACTTTTAAGGTCAGTTTTATCAGGTCCATGTCTCAGCTCAAACAGCATGGAATCTGGTACATTAGGAATGACTCATGTACACTTATGACATTAACTGCAGAGTTCCTCAGTCTTCTGTCAATGGATGCCGGGAAACTGTTCTTGCAGATGACCATTCAAGTCTAGCAATGTCCTATTCCTAAAATTAGGGTGCCAGCTAATAATTCAGCTTCAGCAGTGTCGTAGTTCATCCTCTAAGGTGTAGATTTTTGCTTTTAAGTCTTTTAGTTCTCCTTGAATTTTACGTGTTAGTTTGTTTCCTTGGCGCACCTCATGTAGAATTGCAAGATCCTGGTCTGGTCCCAAATTTGAAGCCACCTAAAAACAAAAAGAAAAACAGATTAAGAAAAACAAAGCTGTACATAAAACAATTTAGGGAGTATTTTGATAAGTATATGAGGGAGAGAACTCTAAAGGAGACCCTTTGTAGCCAGCAAAGGGGATGTGTAAGTTAGTTGCACTAGGATAATGCACATCACCAATAGAAAGGTGCTCCACAACCAAAAATAAAGAACAAAGCTTTCAAAACATGATGTTGTTGTATTATAGTACTGGCAAGGAATAAATCTTAATAGAATACAACCATATTGACTCATAGCCTGTTGACTCCTTTCTAGTTCCTGTATTATTTGGAGACACACAAAAAGGAGCAAGTTCAAGTATGTATCAAGTAACTTGTATCTAAGGACCTCAGCAGATAAGATGACATTTTATCTTTTGCTATTAAAACTAGAGATGTTCTAACTGCTGTGGCTGACCTGCTGCCCTCTGAACTGCACAGGACTCAGAGCAGTCCATGTCCAATGCCTTGACTCAGGCAGTGCCACATGGGCTGTACTGAGCCAAACAAAGGCTGCTGGATAATCAGAATTCCTGATGGCAAGCTGGCCAGGGCTGACATTTCCTCTCACCCTGCAACTGGATAGCATGCCAACACAGGCACTTTCAAGGGCACAGCATTGGAAGCTGCTCTAAAACCCCTCTATTCTCTTGACCCATTTCAGTTTCTTATTGTATCATCATGTAGCTCTTGGTCAAAGATTTTAATATGCAAATCAGGAAACTTAGTCACCTCTAGTCATTTTGACCTCAAGTGATGAGAAGGATTGAATGATCACTCAGACTTCTTGTAAGTACTTTGTTCCCCTGCCCTCTTGTGGTTAACAGCGTTAAGAAATTGAGAATACAATGAAGAGCACACCCACAGATTTAAAACATACAGGTTTGTAGTAAAGGTATCATACACACTTTTTCCCCCTTTTCATATACTACTGTTAGTCCTTAAAGAATAAAGCTGAAAAAAACACAAGCCATTAAAAATATATATATAAAAATTGAAGTCTTTAATCAAAATAAATGCATTAGTCTGCATAAACTGAGCAGTGCATGGAAAGTACAGGAAAAGAATGAATCAGTAGCACTGCCACACTCCTGCAGGAGAGTCTAAGCTATGCCAAGATCATCCTCTCAAGTATGTTATAGATAAATGTCTCATCCTAAACTCCAAGCAACATCAGGGCTGTGCCTTTCCCCCTAAGCTGTTCTGATGTTCATCTACACATCTGGAAGCTACTACAGAGAAAACACAGCTTCAACTTCCAGCCACTGCTTCTGCAGTGATTTTTGCAAAGTCACAAATTACATACTAAAGTAATAAACAGAATATTCACAGTACTTAAGACAATGATCTACCTCTTATTGGAACAGAACCAAACACTGTGGCTCTCACAAACAAAATAAACAATCATTTTCTTTGCAGGATAAACTTCTGAATCAAACTACTGCCTTGCAATTTTGAGGCAGCTCAGTAAGCTACAGGTGTCACGTAAGAACTTTTGAGTGAAAAGAAACAAACAGCTAATATATAGCCAGGACAGTTCCTGGTAAGCTTGATGCCTAACTGATAAAGACAAATCTTTTTTGGTTTGCAAAATACAGAGGAGGCAAGTTTTGTCAGATACTGATATTTAAAGGAGCACTTAGGGAAGGAATGATTTCCTTAGCCCTAGGGGAATACTACATTAAATACTGAGAATACACCTCTATAGGATAAGCCCATAACAGTGTGCCTCAGAAAAGCTTAGCTGTTACCTTACAAATCTGCTTCTCTACATCTTTCACTTTCTGCTGAAGCGTTTTAATGTCATTCTTGAAGCCCTCTACTTCCATACCACGACGTTTCTCCAAGGCCTCACATCGCTGAGTCATCAGTTTCAGGCGTTTCCCCATCTTTTCTGAGCGTTCCTATGGAGATGAAAACTCAATAGGCTACACAAAAGAGCTGCTGCAAGACCATCACACAGCCAGCACATGATTACAGACTACTTACCTTAAAGAGTTCTTTGCCAGCATCTCTCTCCTCACGGATCCTAGCCACCTCCCCTTCCAGGGAGACACACTGCTCCCTGTACATGTGTGACAGGTGCTTTTCCTGCATTAGCTTGTCTTGCAGTAACTAGGACACAGGAGGAACAGAAAGAATTAACCCAAGACTGTGCTTACAAAACTTCCCCTGCCCTGGACAGGCAAGTGTAATAACACCACCAATATGACAGGAAAATAAAAATTAATAACTGACACTAGAGCTCCTAAGTATGTGAGGACAATATCCTAACATCAGTCCCATACCAAAACCTTTGAATTAAATTACCAGTGTTGTATGACTGCTCATCATTAAAAATAACATTCAACTAATTCTGTAACTCCCCTTTCACAGCTGCTTGCCCAGTACTGCATTTCAGAGGCATCTGCATTCAGGGGTAGATGGAAACAATTCCCTGTTGCCTGTTTCCTTTCCAATTCCTCGTTCTGACCTCCCAGCTTCTCACTGGAAGTGTAGTGGAAGAGGAAGAAAAATTCAGATTGCTAGAGAAGAGCTGGAAGACATCAACTGAGAGGACTCATTCTCCCCTGACAGCAGCAAGGAAGATCCACACACAGCATTCTAAGACCATTAGCTCAGAGCACTTAGAGGAACAGAGAGCCATGTGCAATCAGCAGGTTAAAAACTGTTGGCCCCACTTATCACATGGCTTACAGAATTAGGATTTACAGTAGCATGTCACTGTCAGTTTCTTTCATGCACAGAAAAAATCTCTAACTATACATTTTATCTGAAATTTGAAAGTGATGCTGATTTTGAAGCAGGACAGGTTTTTATTTAGATTAGTGCCAACAACAATGTAACTTAAGGCAATCCAATTTGAAACTGCTGCTAGTGACTGTCTATTGTGCCAAAGCCAAGGTGCTTGCAATCTAGTCAAAAACTGTTAAAGAGCCTGTACCAAAGACCAAAAAAAAAAAAATTACCTTTATTTCTCTGCTGTGGAGTTTTGAAGCTCCCTCATTAGCTTGAAGCATCTTCTTCAGCTCTCTCTGCTTCACTTTTCCTGACTCTGTGCTGAAAGCAAGATGATCCAGATCTTTGCTAAGTTTCCTCAACAGACTGTCCTTCTCTGCCATCCATGCTTTCTCATTGGCTCTGGCATCAAACTTGAGCTGGAGAAAGTCCCGGGTACTCTCATATAAGAGATTTTGAGTCTTATGGAGCCTGCAAAAAGGGATCCCAGTGTAGTTACCTGCTTTCCTAGTGCCTACCTTAATTTCATCAGTCATCACTGCAACTTGGAAGAAGCATAGGAGAAGACAGGTGGTCTAAATGTGAGTTTAGCTCTTCTCATCTAATGAAAGAAGTGCTCTTCCAATGCGAGAGAAGATTTTTAATAAGCAGATTATTCCACTCATCTCCCACACACACTACCAGATGGCTGCATAATTTGCTTTCCTGCCTGCTACAGGAAGCAACACACTGGAAGTAATAACATTTCTATTGCTCCCTCTCTTGTCATCTCATGACTACATCGTGGTCATGCTCTCACACTCACTTTTCTGTGACAGCTTTTATCTTGTCCTGGTCCCTCTGATGCCGGACCTCCGCTTCCTCCATCTGGATCCGCCTGTCCTCGAGCAGTGCCTCCACCTGTTCCTTGGTTAATCGTGTCTGTTCTTCCAGCTGAGCTTGCAGGGCCTTCACCTGCACAAGCAGAGACGTTACAGAGCAAGACCTCGCACCAGCTCTGCTCCTGTCCTTACAAGTCTCTTGAATTCCAAGATTTAGATCAAAAACTACCTGGTAACACCTTTGGCAGTTCTAATTTCTCAATCTTTTGTTTTTGTTTCAATGCTAAGTATTTCAAACAACTAAAGCATTTTTTAAAAAAAACATGCTGTAGCAAGAGAGGCATACCATAAGGAGCAACACTAGATTGTTATGATTTTTATATTGTTAACATTTAAATTGCACACATCTAACAAATCCTGTGGAATATGCAGAGATACTTCTGTACCTTCGCTTGAACAAATAATATTAATAATAATAAAAACAACCACCACCAGTATCTGCTGTACAAGTTTGTCCATTATCTGCTTTTCTTGATTCATCCTTCCTCATACTTTACATACAGCTTCTGGCATCTTCCCAAGTTCATAATTCTGCACATTTTATCTTTCATTCTGTCATGCTACCTATACCTAAATTTTTATGGAAGTCTAGAAAAGGGAACATTTCATTGTATCAGTGCACCTTGTGGGGGCTGCCTAATACTCTCTCAAACACATTGCTTTTGTCAAACTTCCAAAAAGCACCCAACCCTGCCCATCTTCAGTGGGTTTAATGTAAATTCCTGTCTGCTATCAAATTATGGGAGATAACATCAATTACACATTCTATACTAAGGACAACGTATTTCAGTTGACATTACTGGAACACCTGCTTACATAAACCTTCCAGAATCTGTTCTTAAATTTACATTCACAGCAAAGAAACAGCTAAGTAAACTGACTAAGTGTGAATCCATAGTAAGATGCAGGGATTTATACAACTGGTACATCTACATCTCATCTAAGCAGACAGCATTTTGTTAAATAATAATTTTCTGCAAGTCAGCAATTATGCTCATCAGTTAGCACATGTTTTTACCTGTAGCAGAAGTGTTTTATCATCTTTTTGATATCTCTCAGAATTTTCTGGTTTCTCTCCTTTTGCTGTTGGTTTTGAAGTGCTCTTCTCTGTACCTACTGAAGAAATTTAACAGAAGTAGGAAAGGGTTTTCCAATGTACTTGCAGTACCTTTCCAAGCATGACATATTTGTGTTCTGGTGGGCCGACAAGAACAGCAAACAGGTTGCAACTGCTACAGTCACAAGGACTTCTAGGAGGGTTAGCTGAACAAAAAGAATTCTAGAACTTTTGGTGATCACATACTTTTATCCCCTCTATCATACTGCAGTATTTAGGCACCCTCCTAATTTTGTTGGCATATATAGAAAGAAAACTTGACGTGTCTTCTTAAAATAAATGATGAATAGGCAGATGCCACAGCTGCACAAACATCAAGGCTTGAATGAGGTTTGGGCTTGTAGGCTAATTTCAGTCAATTTGATGAAACAATTATTTCAAAAGAGAAAATGAGTATGTAGGCATATGGCCCCACACCACTGTGTGCACTAAAGGCAAGCAGAACCTCCCAGCTTGGAGTGGCTGTGGCAAAGGTGCCTGGCCAGCTGGTGCCTGCACAGTTCCAGCACAGCCACAGGGTCATAGAGCCTCCTCCCTGGCTGAGCACGTCAGGGACACGAGAGCCAGCTAAGGCTATTTTCAAGGATGTTGAAGGGAAGCCAAGAGTACTGCATGGATATGTATGGACACATTTAGGGAACTTCATGGAGATTTACCAAAGCATTCGCAGATGGGAATTATTTTCGCACTCAGGAGACAGACACACAAAAAAAGCAAGAGCTGAGCTGCTGGTACTCAGCTTGGTGTGGTACCTGTGCTGGAAGCATCATCTTGTTCCTGGGTCTCTGCTGGCCTTTGCTGAACAGTAACCTACAGAAACAAGACATCTGCACTGAGCATCTACTTCCCCAAAGTTGCAATGGTCAAGAACAAATCTTCAGAAGTTAAAACCAGGTACCCAAAAGAACAGCATTACCTTACTTCTACCACAAGACAAGGAAGACATTCACAAGTGTAATGCCATGTTAATTTTCCTTTATCATGGCTGAGTTTTGCCATTACTGCCTCTACATTTTTCACCAGAACAAGTGGGAAGTAAGTCTGCCTTTGATGGCTTCATTAGGATGCACCCTCAGCAGGAAAAAGAGCATTTTGGAGACAGACAGAAGAGGAAGGTAAAGATTATGTTATTTCCTTCTTTTATACTCCTCCTTGTCTCAGCAAGACAGAGAAACATGAAGCTTCATTTATCAGCACATTCATTCAAGATACTGAACAAGCCTGAGATAAAAGTGATAAAAATACTGAAACTCAACTGTTGACCTGAAACCCACCTAAAAGAAAAAGTAGACCATGAAAGAGCAAGTTATAACCCCAATGCTTATCTTTAGGTTGATATTACATAATAGGCCTAATTTTAGAGTTATCCTAAACCAGGAATTTTAAAGCTTCTGCAAGATTTTTGAAGGGCTTGAGCTGTGCAGAGTAACCATGAACAATGCAGCACATTTCAGCCTTTTTCTGCACTTTATTCCAAAATAAATCCTATATGCCCATCATATTCTCTATATCCAAATCACTCATGACTTTCTTGAGCAGGTTCAACTACACTGCACATCATATGCACTGCCATTTAAACAATTCAGCATCATTTCTGAAAAATGCAACACGATGTAGAGGGGATGGTTCTGAAGCAGTCTTCAGCCCAGAAAACTGCTGCAGCAACCTTGACATATTCTTCTTTACTGAAGCTCCAAGAGACAGGCATTCTGAGATAGCTGAGCTTCAAACACTGTGCCTGGTCATTTCCTGCACGTTTTTTTTTCTTTTTTTGTGGTGCTCTTGCCATTTTCTCAACAACCATTTGCCAGATGACTTCAGACTCCTATCTGACATTTCAGAGGCCAACCTGGAGGCACGTTTTGAAGGTAGAAAAAGGCTGATGTTAAGAGGACCTACTTTCAGTGTGCTTGCTCTTACTTACCTTTCAGCATTTATACTAAAACCCAGTGTTGCTACACTCCTCCCCTGCTTGGGGCTCATTTAGCAACCTTTGACTTGTGGGACAGATGTGGTCTGTGGTCAGACTCTGGGGTATGGATACTCATGTTACAATCCAAAGAGGAGATCTACGGAAAAATGGAACTTGCCTTATGTGGAGGCTCCTTATGAAAATAAGTAACTTCTCCTTTATCTGTTGCCAGTATAGCCAGGAGTTGTTGGATTTTTTTTCTGTCCTCCAATTCCCTGGAATACAAAGGAATTGGTCAGCAGATTTTTTTTTAAAACACATCACGACATTGTGACATACTGTCCTTTCAGTTTACCTGTTGATGCTTCCAGGTTTTCCAACCTGTTGCTGTTCCTGAGAATATTGCTTTAAAAACAAACTCCCAAAGTTATTCCTGATGCTGCCAATACCAGAACATCACCGATTTTGCTGGGATTGGAGAGCATTTCTCTTTTCAAGTATGACAATACTATGTAGGCTGATATAATAGCACATGGTGAAAAGAATTTGCATTAAGAGTTATGAACTACCTAAAATTCTTTCAGATTTAAGTGTCCGTTGTTTTTAAAGCAAACTACACTCAGGGCTGGAGCAGACTTCTTTTCACACTCCTGAGAAGTGTCAAAGCACACCAACACATTTTGACTTAAGTTCTTAAATCTTGAATGGAAAAATTCATGCTGGAACAGGGAAAGAGAGTGAGGAGGAAAAAGTAGCAGAGACAATATGCAATGAATTGACTATAACCCCCATTCCCTGTCCCCCCTATGCTCCTCAGGAGGAGGAGGAGGTAGAAAATTCAAGAGTGAAGTTGAGCTGGGAGAAGAGAGGTGTGGGGGAAAGGTATTTTAAAATCTGGGTTTATTTCTCATTATCCTACTCTGATTTCATTGAATGATTTGGGCTGGAAGGGACCTTAGAGATCATCTAGTTTCAAGACCCTTGCTACAGGCAGGGAACTGTCCACCAGACCAGGTTTCTCAGAGACCCATCCAACCTGGCCTTGAACACTTCTGGGGATGGGGCATCCACAGCTTCTCTCAGCAATCTGTTCCAGTGCCTCATCATCCTCAGAGTGAATAACGAATAACGAATCTAAACCTGCCCTCTTTCAGTTAAAGCCATCCCCCTCGTCCTGTCACTACATCCTCCTGTAATAGTCCCTCTCCAGCTCTCTTGTAGGCCCTCTAAGTGCTGAAAGGCTGCTATAAGGGCTCCCTGGAGCCTTCTCTTCTTGAGGCTGAACAGAAAAGAGTCTCCTTTACTCTCTCAGCCTGTCTTTGTAAGACAGAGGCTCCAGCCCTCTGGTCATTTAATTGTTAATAATTTCCCCCAGTCAAGTCTGTTATGCCTGTGATGGTAACTGGTGAACGATCTCTCTGTCCTTATCTTGACTCATGAGTCTTTTCTTGTATTTTCTCTCCCCTGTCCAGCAGAGGAGAGTGATAAAGAGTCTTGGTGGGCACCTGGCATGCAGCCAAGGTCAAACCACCAGAGACAGCTTCAACCAAAACTTTACATTCAAACTGGTAACACAATTCAAATCTGAAGCCATGTTCAACTTCTGCCCTTCCTTCTACTACCAGAATAGGAGGAATAATAACTGGAAACATATTTAGCAGCCCAACAGATTGCACTGCACCTCCACTGGTTTCATAGGAAGCGTGGAATAATTGCTGCTCTGAGGACTCCAGGTCTGGCTGAGAACATTGTCCACAAATGGCTGCTGGCAGTGCCTCAGCTCACCTGAGTTTCAGCCGGTCATTCTCCGAGTACAGGCGAAGGACTTGCTCCTTCTCCTGGAAGAGGAACACCTGCATGTCACTCAAAGCCTTCTGCAGCTCCGCAATCTCCTCTTCCAAGTGCCGCACTTCCCACTGCAACTGGTGCTGAGTGGAGAGAACGAGGTACTTGAAATGAATCAGAGCACTGGACAACACTTACAAACTTCAAACTGCTTCTGCTTGGAGTCTGGAACTGGCCTAGAACAGCCAGCTCAAGGATTATTTTATTCTCCTACAATATTTGACCAGATGAGGGCAGTATTGGAAAAATTATTTAAAAACGTTTCAGCTGGGAGTTCAGAGCCCTGAGAATCACTGTCACTACACAACAGTGAAATAAGGCTCTCTGGTTTCCAGTGGTTGCACTTCAACACTGGTGGTCAGAGCAGGTATGGGGAGTCTGACATCAACAAAAACATAGCAAATCCTCTGTAACAGCATTTACTTTTGAAATAAATCACTGAAGAATAAATATTTGTATGGTTTAGCAGCAAGAAATCCAGCTAGTTACTACGTTTCATTTTTTCCACCTGGTGTAGGAAGCTACCAACCATTCCTGTATGAAAAAAGCATAATTTTGCAACGTGCCCCTATTTTTCCCACATGTAAGATGTACAGTACACACCTCCCCAAGGACTTTCAGGCTGCTTCACGCATGGCCAGTGCTTGAGGAGGTACCTCAATCACCTCAGAAGTGACTTTTATTACCAAAGAACCATCCACAATTACAAAGATGACTGCTAGGCAGATATATGCTATAGCCCATATCAGAGCACTGCGTATCTTGCAGATATTCTGGAAGATTTCTTCCTCTTAAAAGGCAAATATTTAGATTTCTCCTAAACAGCTTATGGCCAAGCTTATGAATTTCACTGCAGTAAATACGAATTATATCCATAAGTCAAAGCCTATTAAATTTGGACAAAAGAGCATTCCTTCACTACAAGATGCAAGGGAAAGCAGCTGGACAGCATGAGAAATGAGCATCTAAACTCAGGTCTTCATATAAAAAAGAAGCAAAATTCTCACTGTGAAGATATAACCGAGCCATAATGACTTTAGAAGAACATCCTAATGACTTTAGAAGAAAATCAAATGTTTCCATTTGATTTCACAGAGGACAGACAGCTAGGTTTGAAAATCAACCCCCAGAATCTACTTAGTTCTTCCTAGCTCTACCATGTTATTGGTAATCCCAAGATTTCTGTGTTGAGTTTTCAACTGAAAAAAATACTAAGCTTGTGAATGTAGTCCATCATTGTTCAAAAACCCATTTGCTAACCTGCTCATCATAGGTTTGTTTGTATTTCTCCAGCCTCTTCATCAGCTCCTCATGCTCCTCATCGAAGTCGGCGACCTTCTTGCGGTAGTACTCCAGGAGCTCCTGGGAGGGGTTCAGCCGGCCCAAGCGCTCGCTGAGGGATGGCAGAGGACTGAAGTCCTCCCGGCTCGGAGACTGCGACTCAGCAGATCTGGAAGAGGCACGGGGCGTTGGCAGCCTGGACAGAAACAGTCTCTGATGACATGTAAGCTTCAGATGGGAAAATTCTAAAGTAGTTAAAAAGATTTGAAATTTTTACACAGATTCAGTTTTAAACACAGATTAGCTTGACTGTTTTCTGGGTATTAAGAGGAGATCACAGCATTTAGGAGAACAAGAACTTTGATAAAGAGCAGCTTGCAGGTGTATTGTGGTGTGGAGGAGGGCCCAACCGATGGAAAAGATTAAAAAAGATGTTATGGAAGCAAAGCCTCACACATTATTTGGGGAGGATGGCTATGAAGAGAGGAGAAAAAGAACAGAAGGACAGAACTCAGGAGATAAAAAGTCCATTGCTGTTCGATTAGAAGCAGCAGCCACTGTGAAATAAACAGGAAAACAACCTGTGACAGAGAGAAAAACACTTTCTAAAGGACAGACCATCAAATAAAGATGATAATTCAGACTAGCTGATGCACCAACCATTATAATTTAAGGTGTAGGTCTAGGAATCTATGTGCTTTCCTTTCTAGTGTACTTGATGTTCTTATTCGCATAGCTTGTCCATCCTCAACACTGAAATAGAAGCTGCCAAGTTCTTGAATCTTATGCTGAAGTGCTACATGAAAAGCAAGCCAATGTTATGTAAATCAAATCAAGGATATGTATAATTATATATTGTATTTTTCCTCAAAACAATATTTAGTGCATTCAAACATTTAATCTGTTCAAACAAGCACCAAATTTTCAAATAGAGGTGCAGAGTTTAAAAAAACCTCAGAAAGTGTTCATTACTTATATTGATATGATAAACTTTTTTTGTACATCATACTATGAATAGCAGAAGCTAAGAAGCCTCTTGACTTAAGAGCTGCTTAGTAAAAACACAGTTCAGAATCTGGTCCTGGAGAATCAGGAATTTTGATGAGAAAGTGATTTGGTAGGTGACACTGAGGCAATGGTGACCTTTATGGAGCCACTCACCAAAACTGCTTGGATCAGAACCCCAGTGCACATCCATGAAAACTTTGGACACTATAGGAAAGCACCAAATACGCAAAAATGTAAGTATTGCATGCAGGAGCTTGCTGCAGGACCAGAAACTCCTTAAACAATACACTTCGAGAAATAACACTAGAAGGAAAAAGGTAACCCAGGCACAAGGTGAGCGCTTTACTGCTGGAGAGCAGCAGCAACGGGAAGACGGAAGAACAAGGGCGCACGGCAGGCACAGGAGCAGACCAAACGGTGCCCTACAGCAAACCAGTCTACCGGGCAGTACGGAAAGGGCTCCGGGAGCCGCGGTGTCCCGGCAGGAGCAGCTCTCACACTCACTACCTTGCGGAGCGCGGGGTCCCCGCAGCGCGGTCTGCTGCGCTCATCGCGCCCCTGGCGAGAGATCTTCGTGGGCGGGGGATAGCGGCTTCAGGACCCCGGTAGGCGGGCGGAGGAGGGTGTCCGGCGGGAGCCCCGCTGGAAAAGCCCCGGGAGAGAGGTCCCGGGATGGGGGTCCCGCCGCCACCTCCTCACAGCCCCAACGGCCAAGCAACCGCCACGCCGCGCTCGCCGCGGATTAAACGGCGCGACGCCCCGCCCCCGCCACCTCCTCCAATCACAGACAGGCTTGTATGCACGCCGACTGCCTGCGCCAATCAGCGCTCGCGACACGGGCGGCAGCAGCTCCGCGCCGGCGCCTCTGGGAGTTGTAGTCCCGGGGCGGGCAGAGGGCTCGTGGCGCGTGCGCGGCCGTGGCCGGGGCACAGGGCGGAGCGCGGGGCCTGCGCTTCCCCCACCCTGTTTTTGGGAGGGCAAAATAGAAGCCACTTTTATCCACACGAGTAAAACACGCCATGCAAAACGCCCCTTCTTCTTTGGAAACGACCTGGCATTTAGAAGCAGCCACAAGAAGTTACTGGCTCAAATTCTGGCTGAATTGAATGTGTTCTTTAGGTCATCCCAACGCCTCTTAGCCTCCCCATCCTCCTCATGTATTCCCAGTAGTACCTAGTAGTAGTGTTGCCATTTATGCACCAAGCGATTTCCTAATTTATGAAGTGTGCTGGAGAAAAAACCAATTTGCTCAGTAATAAGCCAGGGTTCTTTTTTTCCTTAACACTTTGTTTAAAAACATGGGCTTTCTCTATGACAAGGAAAAAAACCCAAAAAGCTTGCGTATGAAACCATGATCCTCATCACGATTTGCAGCTTCCTTGTGAGGGGAAGAGGAGGGCAGGTATTTATCTCTTTTTGGTGACAGTGCCAGGACCCGAGGGAACGGGCTGAGGCTGTACCAGGACCCCAGGGAATGGGCTGAGGCTGTGCCAGGGCAGGGCTAGGTTGGTATCACGGAAAGGCTTTTCCCCCAGAGGGTGGTTGGGCACTGGAACAGCTCCCCAGGGCAGCGGGCACAGCAGCAGCCTGCCAGAGCTGCAGGAGCGTTGGGACAACGCTCTGGGGCACACGGGGTGACTCCTGGGGTGTCCTGGGCAGGGCCAGCAGCCGGATTCGCTAATCCCTGGGGTCCCTTCCAACTCAGAACATTCTGGGATTCTGTGATTCTTCTCCAAATCAATTTTCTCGTGAAGCAGAGAAAAGAGCAGGATAGATAATTTTACTTGGCAAAGTCCAGAAGAAAGGCTGCTGTTGGGGACTGGCCCTATTGACCCTTGTTGGTTGGTCCCTTCCACCTCAGGACATTTGTGATTCCCTGGGGTTAACCTGGGTGCTCTCCCCACTGCTCATAAAGCAGCTGCATGCATTGTATGAGGGGCTGAAGTCTTCTCTCAGGGAAACCATATCCCCAGATAACCAAGAAGAATAAAAACTGACATGAAGTACACATGGACAGGTGTTTTAAAGGCCAACAGGCCCCAAACCAGAGCAGATAGTAGAGAAAAGCTAAAAATTCTCTTTCAAAAAGGATCTCTTGCAGAACTGATGAGAAAAATGCCCCCTCGGCTTATCAGGGATATTGAGGCTTTTGCTGTTAAGAAAACCTGCAACATTCTCAGCATTGGCTTCCAGAGACCTCCGCTAGCCTAAACATATTAACATAAAACCAAAACAGCCTTGAGGAGTCTACAGGGAAAGCAGGAAAAGACTGGATCTCAAAACAAAGCTTTTGAGAACAGTGATTTTTCTTTCTGGTGTTTCTGGCTAAATCATTGTTTATCTTAGAAATTGGGTACATGGTGATTCTGTTGTTGGGAATATAAGACATGTATTTACTCAAAAGAATCTGGTACAGGTCATCAGAAAAGAGACATAACCAAATAATAAGAAAAAAAAAGTGGAAGGAGCTTGGAGAAATATATAATGTCTAGATACTAGTAAGGAAACATCTGCATTCCACATGCTTAATTAGTCTTACATAAAATTATTAAGCATCCATGTCAGAAACTCCCTATGAAATGCAAGAATACTTAGCAACAATACAATAACCTCAATTTGCTCCATGTTTTATAAACTCAGTTTGGTTTTACCTGTAACTTCTGTGAAAATTAGCCATTTGCATTGGAGGTGCATTTCCCACATGTAAAATGTGGGTAACACCTCTTTAATCTGCCAGGGAAGTGATGCAGATAAAGGTTTTGATCTGCGTGCCGATCAAGCCTCCTGGTAACGGGAGGAGGAAATTAACTTTTTCTGAGGCTGAAATAGAACACCAGTACGGAGGTTTGAATAATCAGTAAGAATAAAGTGAAATGTGGTGTTTGGTAAACACCGAAGGCGCAGTTCCGGTTACAAACAAAAAGATATGCAATTCACTTTGGAAGACTGTGTTGCAATGGACAGGTAAAAGATACAGATCTCTCGGTGACAGTGCCAGGACCCGAGGGAACGGCCTGAGGCTGTACCAGGACCCGAAGGAACGGGCTGAGGCTGTGCCAGGACCCCAGGGAATGGGCTGAGGCTGTGCCAGGACCCGAGGGAACGGGCTGAGGCTGTGCCAGGGCAGGGCTAGGTTGGTATCAGGGAAAGGCTTTTCCCCCAGAGGGTGGTTGGGCACTGGAACAGCTCCCCAGGGCAGCGGGCACAGCAGCAGCCTGCCAGAGCTGCAGGAGCGTTGGGACAACGCTCTGGGGCACACGGGGTGACTCCTGGGGTGTCCTGGGCAGGGCCAGTGTGCGACTGGCGGAGCCGCGCGGAACCTTCCCCACCGCGACACCTCCGTCAGTTACCGACCGGCGGCTCCTGAGGGCGACGGCGTGGGCGGGGCTGCGGACGGGGGGGGGGGGGGAGCTATGGAAGGGGCGGGGCCTCTAGCGGCGCTCCTGACGTCAGGCACAGACAATGGGCGACGCGGCCCCACGGAACCGGAAGTGAATGGCTTGGATTTCGTTGCACATTCCTCCGCGGCGGAAGTGGCGGCGGCCCCGCCCTCCCCGGTCTCCGGTCCCTCTTAAGCCCGCGCAGTGCCCTGAGGGGCGACGGGCTGGACAAACTTGGGCTGAAATCTGTCGCGGGGGCGTCTCTGGGAGCGGCGGGCGTGGAAGGCACCTCTCAAGAAGAAGGGTGGCGAGAGAACTACTTTTTGGATCGGAAGGCAACGTGCTAAAACTTCCGGGGAGGGTTAGAACGCGTCACTTCCGGCGGGCCGGGACGCGAGGAGCGGGGCTCGGGCGGGGGGAGCGGCTCCGGCCGGGACAGCGACAGCAGCACTCGGTAGCAGGTCCCGCCGCCCCGCCCGGCAGCGCCGCTGGGGGATGCGCCTCGGCCCGCGGCCCAGCCTCTAAACCCCCTGGTCGCCCTTCTCCGCCCTGCGCTCCCGGCGGCGGCGGCGCCCCCCTCCCCCTGCGGCCATGGCGGGGGGTGGCGGGTCGCGCTACGCGGCCGAGTTCGTGCCGCCGCCCGAGTGCCCCGTGTTCGAGCCCAGCTGGGAGGAGTTCAGCGACCCGCTCGGCTTCATCGGCCGCATCCGCGGCCTGGCCGAGAAAACCGGCATCTGCAAGATCCGGCCCCCCAAGGTACCGCCCGCCTTGAGGGCTGCGCCCGGGGGGTCCCCGGGGGGCGCTGGGCGGTTTGAGCGCGGCCCGGCCCTCGGTGGCCGAGCGGAGGACGTGAAGAGCCGGACAGGCCCTTCCCCCGCGCTCCGTACTCGCTCGGGGTTTCGTGTGTCGCTTTCCATAGGCCGCGGTGTCCGTGCCAGAGACCCGAGGAACCTGTAGAGTTTTTGACCCCCGAGCGGGGCTTTGTAGAAGCTGCTCTGGAGCAGCTGAGAAGCGAATAGTGCGCGGCAGTGCCCCGGTGTTCACGCTGTTTTTACTTCCCAAACGTCAGCAGTCGACTTGTGAAAGCTGGGGAGGCTTTCTAGGTGAAATCGGGCGTTTGCTCCGGGCGGGGAAGAGGTAGAAGGAAGGTATTTGCTTGTAATGGGTCACTGTTTATAAACATAATTTTTACCCTGTTAAGGGGAGGATGGCCATGGTGTACGGGCATTAGGTTTGTGCGCAGCTCTTCAGGAGGCAGCACGGTAATCTCTCTCCCTTACAGTCACATCCCCTGCCCAGGGACCTGGCAAGGCCAGGGAGAACATCAGGCAGCTGGGCAAAAGGCACTTACATCACTAAATTATTAAAGTACAAATAAGCTTCAAATGCAGCTGTTAATAAGAGACTAGAAAACAGTGAGAGAGGTAAAAACCTGAAAAGAAAGTGTGTAACTGAGAATAATGTGAGTATGGGGGTTGCTGGTTGGATTTCATGGTTCTTTCTCTCATGACCTGTTTTGGCTCCTGGAATGTGTTTAGTTGTTTAATGACATGGTGAAAACTTGACCTCCAAGGGGCTGCCCTTTCTAAAATAAGCTGCATAACTCAACTTGAGAGGCCACAAGGCACGGATCAGGATCCTGTTCATTGAGGATAACTGGAACTTTCCTGGCTGTTGGATGCATTTGTGTTTCTGTGGGACTGCTGAGCTGCTTGCCTTGCAGGGTTTCACAGGATGCACGTGTTGGGTTGGTTTGCAACCTGCAATAATTGCTAAATCAGACATTTCATACTGACCTGACTGATTTATTGCTCTTTTCTATTATTAGAAGTTGTAAATATTTAAGCTTGTGCTTGAGGCCTTTATATGCTGCGTCAGAGCAAATAATAAACATTTTGTGTGGCTTGTCTACCTGGAATGGTGTGTCCTTCCTCTGGTGCAGTCACTGCCGGGTAGACAATCTGCTGTAACTGTAGCTTTGGTAAAAAGTGCTAAAAAGCTGAATTACTTGTTTTGATGTTGTAACACAGTTTTCAGAGATGGGGTTGGGAGGCACTTGTGGTTGCACCGACCCCTGATAGTGCTGAGAAAGTCGTTATTTGAGGCTCTGTTCCTGTTAAAGAATTGGGCTCCTGGCTGGTGGTCTTGTCTTTATTGAAATGACTGTAGACAAGCAGAAAAATGTTAGATGTGTTATAATGTGCCTGATTTAATCTTTGTTGCTGTTGACACTGAGGATTTTTGAGTGCAAGATATATGGATTCTTTTTTTAAAGTAAACAAATAACTGACCAACTACAGTGTGTATCTCATGTTTAAGCTTAGCATGAGGTAATGCATACTGAGATGCTTTGAACGTTATTTTCTTTGACATTTTTGTATCTGTGAGGCTCTTTATTCACACTAAAATATGGTGGGAGGAACATTGTTGTATAAGCGCAAAAATGTCTTAAAATTGGAAAATGATATCACCAGTTGTTCTGAGAAACGAATTTACTATTGGAAGCTTGTTTATTCAGGCATTATTAGGGTGTTTGGTCTTGTGCATTTTTCAGAGAAGTTTCTGGAAGCAATAAAATGTCTTTCTGTCTCTGTTTAGGACTGGCAGCCTCCATTTGCATGTGAAGTACAAAGTTTTCGTTTCACTCCACGAATTCAGCGCCTGAATGAGCTGGAGGTGAGCTTTTCTACTGTTGATATAATTTGGTGTTTGCACTGAAAGCAAGAGGTCTCCCTGCTTGAGATTTGCATCTTGGCAGGTTTCTGGATGGGGAGCACTTTAGAAGCCCATAGACCACATCAATGTTTATACTTGGCAGTGGCAGAGTTTGTATAAAATAACTTTCCCTGGCTTTGAGGAAAATCTGGTTTTTATTTTATTACCCAAAATAGCCACAGGAGCTTTTCATATTCAACTGGTAGTGTCTGAAATGAAGTCCAAATATCATGTGTGTAGTGAAAGCAGCCAGTGTCCAGCCTTCAGAGCTCCACAGGCAATGAATTTTTCCTCTTAAAATATTTACTGCTGCTCTGATGCCTCTGGTTACCTTATACTCTTGTGATGTCTTGTAAGCCTTAAAATGACTTTTTATAGTCTTATTATAACTGGTTAATTTTATGATTTAAAAACTTAAGTGAGCAGTCTTGAAAGCAGTATGACCTCCATTCTGTCCTGGTTTTTCCTTTTCTCTGCAACATTTTTCTCAAAGCCTTGCTTTGTTCACATACCAAAATGTCATTTGGCTTGTAAGTGGGTCTCCTTACAGAAAGTGATTTGAGTACTCCAGAAATCCTCCAGGGAGGAGGCCCTTTGTGTGCTTAAGGCATGTATAAAAACTGTTTGTAATTCCCCTCCTCCCCACCAGTGTATATTTTAATAATTGTTCCTGTGTTTCTCCCTGGAATGCTGGTTATTTCATAAGCATGCTTTCAGATCAAGAAATTATTTGGTTGGAATTTACTTTATAGGGTCTTAAATCCAGAGAGAAAAGCACATATCATTTTCTTTTGGTAAAGATCTTTCTTTTTAACAACGTTTCTAGGTTTTTTTTTTACATGACAAAGAAATACCTTCCCTGCCAAGTTGCATGTTGAAAATGGAAACACTATAAAAACTTACCTTGTTTTCTTTCAGGACTGTAAGGTTTTGTCACATTTGGTTCTGAACATTTGTGATTGTCTACCTTTACTGATTCCAGGCAATGACAAGAGTGAAACTGGACTTCTTGGATCAGTTAGCAAAATTTTGGGAACTCCAAGGATCCAACTTAAAAATCCCTGTAGTCGAGAGAAAAATATTGGATCTCTATGGTCTGAGCAAGGTAAGTATTTGTAGGCCGTAGGCAGACAGGGATTTCAGTTTTCATTCAAGCTCAAGAAGCCAAGCAATAGGAAGGGCTTGTGTTACAGCACTAATCTTATTAATCTGGAGATTCAATAGGTGGGAAAAATACAGTGAGAAAACATTTCTAATTTGAATGTTTGTGCAAACGTGTCACAGTGTAATTAAATTAGTTACCTTTGGTCAGATTCCATACAGGAGGTATTTATTACCTTGTATATCTTGAATGTCCTGATGTCAGCTGGCCGTCAGGATTTTTAGTTCTCCATTTTTACGTGTGGTGGAGCTGCAGGAGTTTGAGGGGTTCTTTGGGAAGGCAGCGGTATGCCTGTGTGCAGTTCAGCTCTGATCAACAATTCTGTAATGAATTGTGGTAATTTCTCTTCCTCTCTTCCAGCAGAGGTTTCTGTAAACACGTATCTTTGAAAATTTATATTGTCAACTTCAGGAATACTTACTTAATTTCCAAAACAGGCTTGGTGTAAGGCTGGCTGAAGATGAATATTTCTATAGTTACATTTGGTGAACACACCAAACTTCTTTCGCGGATTACGCACAAATCTCTGTTGGAATTTGGTTTTGCACTGGCAAAATATATGTAGCATTATAAACTGAGCTGCTAATAAATATAAATAGGTAGATTTCTTCTTGCAGGGAAAAGACCGAAGTTCTGGTAGTTCTAGTGCTTCTAGGTTAGAGCATCAGTTTCCATTCCCCATCAAGATTTGTTTCTCTTAGGTAAGTAAAAATGTAAAGACCTGAGTGTGTTTTAGTTTTAAAGAAAGTCAAGTATTTTGGAAAGTCTGGAAGGGCTGATAAAATGCAGAGAAAAGCTGATAAAATGTCTTTCAGTATTTTTTTTTCTGTTTGTGTCTGTGGTGTCTTACTGGGATATGCAGAATATCAGAGGGGTACTGGAAAATATCTGGGTCACTGTAATGAGCTGGAACATTTCAGTTGGCTGTAAATTTGCAGCTCTGAGTTGATTTGGTCTGTTACTGCCTTCTGTTGTTCACGCATAGATAATTTTAGAAAACAACTTTTCCTGGAAATGTTAAAGATAAGTTGAAATTTAGGAATGGTTTCATTTTAAAAGGTTTTCCTGGAACTTTTCTCTGAATACGAGGGAAAAATAATGATCAATAATATTATTGTTTTATTTAAGTGTAACTGTGTGAATATAGGAGAAACCAGAATTGACAAATCTACTTGTCACTGTTACAGTTAGACTTCTCAGTTTACCTCAGTCTCACAAGCAAACTATAAACTTCACTCCGGTGAAAAAATGTTTTTGCCTTGAGATTTCTAACAATGTGAAATATTAAGCTTGAAATTGAGTCCTCGTGTGTAAAGAAATGCTATGCAAAAGTACACTGCTGTAAAAATGATATTAGTCTGACAATAGTATAAATGTAATTATAATCCATTTGTGTTTGAAGCTGCTTGGCAGTGAAACTGTAGAAGGAATGGAGGCAGTGGAAATGTGGCCTGTGTGTTGGAGGAAGCAACTCATTTGCTGTTACGATCGTTGCTTGCAGACAAATGGTCTTGTTTTTAATTCTATATACATGTAGGTGTAAGCAGTGATAGTTCTGTATGTGAATTACTGGTCTCAAACCAATTGAAGTCACGTGTAATAAGTGGACTGAGTTGGAAGGTAAATTCACTTTTCCCTCTTTTGTTAGTAGTCTCTTCCCCTCAGGGTTTTGTGAGAGTTCTGAGCTCCAACACTCCCTTCTGCCTGGGATCTGTTAGAATGGGCTTTATTGCTGGCCAGACTTGTGTTTTACAGCAGAGTACAAGTCTGGTGAGAGTTAACTTTTCAGTTTGTTCTTATGGTAGATTTTGTATTTTTTGCAGCACATCGTAAATGTTAACTGTTGGACTTCTCCTGTCCAGGACAGTATGCAATTTACATTTGCTAGTAAATTATAAATCACATTAAATATATGAAGCAGTAAGAATAAGAAAGTGCTTTGTTATTAAAGGACTAATTCTTCAGGAAACAAAAGCTAACTTCAGGATTCTGTCACTTTTCATGGAACCTTTTAACATTTGGTTGGTTTAATTGATTCTTGCTTTACGCAAGCTGGTGAGAGCAGCTCAAAACCCTGAACTTTTTATTTATGCATTTCAGATTGTGGCCAACAAAGGAGGCTTTGAAGTGGTGACCAAAGAGAAGAAGTGGTCTAAAGTGGCGAGTCGGCTTGGCTACCTGCCAGGGAAGGGCACGGGGTCACTGCTCAAGTCTCACTATGAACGGATCCTGTATCCCTATGAGCTCTTCCAGTCCGGGGTCAGCCTCATGGTGAGACACTCGCCTGTCACACTGTGGGCAGGGGAGCCAAAAGGCACACAGAGTGCTGTGTTACTGCATGTGAAACTCGCACATGGGGTCACTGCTGCTGGAAGCTCCAGCTGTGCCAACAAAGCTGGAACCACCCTGGTAGTTATTTGTGACAGAATAGTGCTAGAAGTTGTAACGTGACCTTGTGGAGTTATATTCCGGTATTTCTTTATAGGACTGAGGTCAACCATGTTGGGAAGGAAAACAAGGCAAAAGATGATATGCTTAATTGGAAATGTTTCTTTTTCTCTTGATAACCTGGTAGCTGGGATTCAGTTTTCTTATTTGAAAGGTGAATGAATTAATTGGCCTCTTTTCCAAATGGTGTGTGTAATGCTGTGTGCCTTCATTTGTCCTGTTTCTTAGCAAACAGAATGATACACAGGCTGTGGAATGATTAGCACTGCCTGACCAACACAGTGTCTTGTGCTTTGTTCCTCTAGGGCATCCAAAAGCCTAACTTGGATCTTAAGGAAAAAGTGGAGGCTGAGGATCTCAGCTCAGATGCCCAGGCTTCCCCAAAGCAGGCTTCAAGGATGAATGTTATGCTGAAGAGAACCAGGCGTGTCAAATCCCAGGTATTCCTGTTCATCAGCTCTTTCAGAAAGAGAACACTCACTTCTCCCACCAGTGCAACAGCCTTTGACTGTGGGAGCCTGCTCAGAAGCACCACTGGGAAATAGTCTTCATTTAACTAAAATTCAGAGAAATTTGTCACTCTGAGACATGGTTTGATACAGCAGATGCACTGTTTGTGTCAAAACTTCTCAGAGTTGCTTTTTGTTTTCTGACAAGCGGCCTGAGTACCTTGGTAATGAATGTATCTGTGGAAATGAGGCAGAAAGCTGTTTGTGAGTTGATGTTAAAGCTTCTGCTTTTGCCAAGGTCTAGAACTTTTAAAAACGTGCCTCTTAATGACATAAAAGCAAATACATGTAGGTAATGGTTACTTGTGGAATTGCATGTGGGAGTAACTATCTCCAGCTGGGCAAGCAGTTCTTCTGAAGAACTGAAACAGATGTGTGAGATGATCAGCAGCGGCTGGAACTATACAGGAGTTGTACAGTTTCTCTGCTGAAAAGCAGTTTCCTTCCTTCTGAATTACTGATGTTATAGGAATTTCTGGTATTCTAGTAGGTGATGTTAAATCCTGGGAGGTACCCCAGAGAAAATCTGAATTAAGACTGAATCACCACCATTTAAAATGCTGTCTTACTAGAAATAATTGTGGGGTATTGCCCTGATGGCTCTGTAGCAGTGTTTAAATCAGGTCTTCCCCTTTTGACAGGGATAGTCCTTGCAGGCAGCATCCTGGGGCTTTTCTCATGGAGTCTGGTGGCTCCCTGCTGCCTCATCAGCAGAGCGTGGGCCAAAGCTGGATTTGTATGCAACCACCTTCCTACTTGCTTCATACCATTCTAGACTTAGCTCCAGCACCACAAAGGTTTTTCAAATGCTCTTTAACTGCTGCTTTTTTTTACAATGCACCTTTCTTGTCACCGAGGTGTTTGAGTATCCTTTATAAATTTTCACCTTCTTCTCTGATGATTTAGACTGAATTGTCTTTTTTGGTGTGTTTTCTCAGCTTGCTAAAGCTGACTTGAAGTTCTTTATCATAGCCATATGGCAGTGCATCACACAAGCAGTCCCAGGCTTGTTGATCTTCTCAGATCTCTTAAACAAGGTGTTGGTAGTGAGCTATCCAGAAAATCTGAGTGTGCTGCATGAACTTCAGCAGTCATTTGCTATGTGGAATTCTTCTTTGGATTTGAATGAATCTTATGGCAAAATGCCAGTATGTCCTTTTTCTTGCATATGGTGTAGAAGTGTCACTGTTTTGTTAAGGTCCTGTGGGATCTTTTTTCCTCCTGATTTCAGCAGAATAATGGTACTTGTCATTTCTCCATGTTGGAAAGATGATTCTTTGGTGATCTGGCACTGTAAAGCTGTTTCACTTTCTTTAAAGGGCCTGCAATTCAGAAATAAGAGAATTTTATTTAGATCATCTGCAAAAAATATAAATATTTAAATGCCTTTTATTAGGCTTGTAGCCAAGTTATCTTTTAAGCATTACGGTTTTTTAAATGGTAGAAGTGAGTTCTTGAATACAGGAAAAGCTCATCCTACTTGCACAGGCAGCAGAAGTAGGTTTTGGCTGTGTTGGAAGCTGTGTGTAACTATCTTAAGTCATCCCTGGAGCAGTATTTAGGGACAGATTTTTCCTCGGTAGTCAGAAATGGTAGCAGTGTAAATAAATATTGGAGGACATGGAGACATTGTTCCAGATTTCAGTGCACTTTTTTATTGTGGACAGGACTCTGTTTATTGTCTGAAATGTATACCTGGAATGGACCAGAGGTTGTCTAAACAATCTTTAGAGAGCAGGTAATATGCAAGTCATGTAAAAACCTGCTAACTAAATGTCATTCTGCTCTAGCTGAAACATCTGAATGATTGTGTATAGTGTGCCAAGTAGTCCAATGCCTGGTTAGTGAGCATGGGGAATTCCACAGACCTCTGCAGCTCCATAGATCTTTTCCAAGTGCTAGAAGTAGTTTCCAAAGATCCTCTGCACCTTCTTGCAGATAACTTACCTTAGAATGGGCAACGAACAAGAAAGTATAAATATGGTAATCAGAACTTACTGAAATAGAGAAACATCCTCAGCAGCAGAAGAGCCTGAGAGACTTGGAAAAAGCAAGTTTCAGGATTTTTGGAGGATGGGAAAAATGGAAGAAGATGGGACATGGGTGTTCTCCTCGGTGAAGACTGGCTGGAGAATCTTTGGATACTATAATCAAATGTCCATTGAAAACATGGTCTCTGTTTAGGAAGGGAATAATTAGATGGTGAGAGATTCTGTTTAGAAAATAAACTTAATGCTTTATTCTCTCTTTTCTGAAGAAAGCTTTCACAAATAAAAGCTGGAGAAAGGCAGGTGAGTTCCCAAAGGCTTGCAAAGAAAATGACGATAAAAGGTAAATTAGTTCAGATTAGGAAAAGAGAATATCCTTAAGGAAAGCTTAAATTTAGGAGAATACTTTCTTAGAAAAGGGTAGTGTATCTTCATAGATGATCTGTTAGGGTGTATTTTAGCTGACAGGCATTTGTCTAATGAGGTTATGTCATGGTGTTTTCTGGTAAAGAATTGCAGTACTGGAACAAAAAGTGCCATCTTCTCAAAGGATATTAACTCCAGAGAATTTTCTTAAAAAATTCTAAGTAGTATGTCTGCTTTCAGGTTTCTTAATGATTGCAGAATAACACAAGAAAATAAGCTTCAGGTTTTTTTGCTTGAAAGATTCTTTCCATGGGAGCAACCGTGAAAGAAAATAGTGAAACATAAGAGCTCAGGGAGATGCTGACAAATGCCCCAAACATGTAAATATTTCGGTTTGGATGTTACCATTGTAGTCTTGTGCATTGGGGGTGGAGGAGTGGGGATGCAAATGTTTCAGAATTGATGAGGGGTGAGATGAGAGCAGCGAGTGAATCCAGTGTAACCAGATCATGTTACTAGGCTTGGCCCATATACCAGAAAAGCTCTCGGGTTGTACTTTCAGCTGAGAAGGTAAAAGACACAGTCTGTATCCTTCAGGAGAAATAGGAAATAGGAATAGAATCACAGTTTAATCAAATTCATTTCACTTATGTAGAGAAAATAGAGTGCAAAAGTGAGCTGGAGTTTTGTGTTGTTAGCAGGGAGAAAATGGGAAGGAATGCACCACTGCTGCTGCTTCCATGCACTCAGAGTTTTGAGTTTGACCTTTTTTCAGTGTTAAAGGACACAGGTGAAAAATGCTCAGGGAGGCTTCTGAATACGTTTGGTATTTACACCTTTAAGTGTCAATATCCTGTCAGTGTTCATGAGGTTACATATGAACCTGGGCAAACTGGATTTTTTAAAACTCTGTAGCTCTTTCTACCTGAGCATGAATGGATTTCATCCACTAAGGTTTAGTGGTATCCAAGTAAATCTGAGCAGTGGAGTTACGAAAATACCTTTAGGTAATGTATTTTCAAGCTAAGCTGTAAAACCTTGTTGCTGCATGTTAATGATTTACTTTTAGTAAATATGATAATAAAACCATTTTTCATGTCTCATTGAGAAAACTGTCTTTGGTCACAATAGTAGGAGAAATTGAGGAGATTGTTGTTGAAATGATGTCTCTGCTGAAATATGTGGGTTGATTCTGTCAGGTTCTATTAGTTGAGAGAATGGTTGAGTTGTTAATGAATTTTGAAAGGAAAATGAGGGACTAGGAACTCTCTGGTGTTTCCTTATGGCTTGTTAGCCAAAAAGTGAGGAACTGGTGAGGAAAAAAATTGCACAGTGGAGTTACAAAGTTGGTCACATATAAAGTGAAAATAATTTCATAGCAATATATAAATGTTCAAAATTAGAATCTCAGCAGTAATTAGGTTGGAAAGATGCCTGTTAGCATAATGCATACCCAGTTCAGTGGGAACAGGGACTGTAAATATCACCACAAATTCCTTAGAGAAATAATGCATAGGAAACTATATCTTCAAAGGTCGTCTGGAAGCCAGAAAAACAACTGATTTAGGCAGGAAAATAATATTTTTTTATGTTTATTGCAAATGTTTTAGAACTTACGTTAAACACTCTTTTGGAAGAAAATTTTTTGGGTTTTTTAATTTTTGGTTAAAAACTGTGAAGGCATGTCACCCCAAGGGACAGGCATGAGATATCAGGCCATAACTTTGAAAAATAATAGATGAAGTATCATCTACTTATACTGAAGTTAACTGAAGAATAACTTCTATAGAATTACATACCCACCTTCAAAATTGATAGGCTTGCTGAGATCTTTTAAGATCAGTGAATTTCAGGAGGAACTTTTTGAACAGTGAGAATTTAGTGGCCTTCCATACCTCACCAGACAGATTTTTCATCAGAGAGTAAAAGGAGGCAGCATAAAGAAAAATGCCAAGGTGATTGTGTTGCAGGTAAAAGCAGAATGTTTTCTTCTTTTTCTTCTTTTTCTTGTTAGATTAGTGGCAGTGATGTGAGAAAATGAGGTAGGTCAATAATGGGAAACAGGAAGAAGTTAATTTGAGCAGAACACTTCAGGAAACATCGCTGGCAAGGGGCTATCACCAAATGGGTCTCTTTACTTCTGATTTTGAGCTTGCAACATGAGTAGCTGTGACCTGAGTTGTACTCACAACATTTCATCACAAATAAGCCCAGGAGCAGCCAGGCTTAAGGAAGTTGGTTGGAACTTGTTGGTGTCGTGTGGATGTTCGTACTCAAGGAAGCAGAGAAGGAAATCCTGTTGAAACTGCATTAAAATCCAGGCACGTGACTGAATCGGAGTGATTTTGGAAAAGTTGCTTTGCAACTTATTGTTTGCAAAATGTCAAACCTAGTTCTTCTATTTGGTGTAGAGTTGTCTTCTTGGAGTTGATCTGGAATGTCAGATGGGGAATAATTTGGAAATTTGGGACAACAATTCTGTCTCTCACTCCATTTCCATATGTTCATTGCCTTTAGGAACAGAAAATCGTATCTTTTCAGGCCTGCTTTCGATGAGCACATATTCTGGTAGAGTGGAATAGAAACAAATTGTGAAGAAACTGGAGGGGAAATATTGGTGGTTTGTGCTGATGTGGTCTTGTTTTTATTTTTAGGCAGAGGCAGGAGAAATGAGTAGAAACACTGAACTAAAGAAGCTGCAGATCTTTGGAGCTGGACCCAAGATGATGGGACTAGCATTGGGAGCAAAGGATAAAGAGGGTAATTCAATCTTGGGCTCTTTGCTTTCAGTGAGACTGTTAAATCTTCCTGAATGTCTTTAGAGACAGTACTAAGAAGAAGGCAAATCAAAACTGGAAAAAGAAAGCTAAGTATTCTAGGGTTTCATTCACAAGAGATTTACAGAGTGCTTCATATAGCTTGGCAGAGTTTCAGCTCTTTATGTATTATATAGTAACAATAACAATTAAGCAGCTGTTCCATGAACTGACTGAAAGGGAAAGCAGGATTTAAGAGTACTGAAAGGGATCCTGCCAGCAAGGAGCACAACTGAGGTGTCTAATTCACTGTTTTTCATGAGGTCATTGGGATCACCCGTGAGGGTAAGCAAAAGGATGTTTTCCCTAATCCCTGCTGATCTTAGATTGGCCAGGTGTAACACGACATTTTTGCTTTCTTTGGACTGTTAAGCAGTGTCTGATCTGAAAGGCAGGGTGCCAGGCTGGGTGTCTGTGGTGTTTTTACAAGTGAAGTCTATCTTGGTGTGATATTAATAGTATTTAACTTCATTTAACTTCCAGATGAGGTGGCGCGAAGGCGCAAGGGGAGCAGATCAGAAGCCTTTGGGATGCAGATGAGGCAGCGCAAAGGAACTCTCTCTGTCAACTTCGTAAGTTGGATGCCTTTGCTGTGATTTCTGACAGAAAGGACTTGGTGATTTTCTAGGATTTTTCTTTTTTCCCTAAAAGAACTCCCAGCCCTCCAAACAGATGAATGGATGCACGCTGCAGCAGATGATACTGTTATGGGAAGAAAGAACACTATTTTGAAAAACAGTCTGTGCTCTAGGCTTTTCTTTTAATCTTTTGGACATGAAGGCCGTTGAAATGTGCAGCTTTTGGTGATCATACTTGCCACATGCTTGAATGCCTTCAGTAGTTCAGTTTTTGTTTGAGCTCCCCTTAGTAGAGCAGCTACAATACTGCTTTTTGTTCTTAGAAGAGATTGAGGTGCTCCACTACTTCAGGAGTTTGTTTTTAGCAATTCCACATCTTGTGTCTTTTCTGTTTTGAAGTTGAATAGGAAGAATAAAACAGTTTCTTTATAAAAATGGATCAGTTTAGTTCTCTGATGTTTGTCCATGGAAAAGCAATGTACAGTTGTTCTTAATGTCTTTCATAAAATGTGATTTCCTACTTTTAAAGTGTCATAACTTAATGTGTGTGTACAGCCATGAATGAAGATCTGTGCTTTTATTGTCTAGAGAAATAGATTCTTCACTTAGAATTCAGCTGTTCCTTTTTTTCTCTTAGCCTGAGAACACTTACAAAAGCTTCTCTTAAATTTCAACCATGGAAGGCTATGGCTAAGAACCTAGAGTCTAGTAACCACATTTTTATAGGGGGGGAAAACTGGGAGAATTTGCATATTTAGAAACCAGATCACTGTGCCATTGCAGATAAGTTAGGATTTGTGTAACTTGAATTTTTTAAATTGTGCTACTGCTTCTGAGTATATGGTTTTCCTAGGCCATGTAAATTTGATAATTTTAACTATGCTTTAATTTTTAAATATTTTGTCTAGTGTCTTGATTTTTTTTATGGAGTGCTATTATTTGCTTACTCTTTTTATTTAACCTGTATTTATAAGTGAAAATGGAAATGCTATAACAACAGAACTGTTTTTTTGAAACTGTGGTGCTGTAACTCTAGTCTTTGGAAATTCTGTGACTTAGTACTATTTGGTTCCACACTTGTTTTTAATACTTGGATGAGGAAAGCAGTGCTAAATGCACTGGTGATGCATTTACCTCATAGAACATTGGGCTGAAAAATACAGTGGTGCAGTTTTGTGTATATTTTTCCATCATTTACTTGTCTTTTTTTAAGGTGCTAACTATGAGTTTGATTTTATTTGGTGAATTACTAACTGGGAGAGAAAATACACCTTTTTATCTCCTCTCCTCCCCTCGATGCATGTAGTTATATATCATCATAGTCTTACACTGTTTTGTTACATGGCTAGCAGGATTTTTTGTGTTTATTGCATAATCACAGGTCTGCTTGTGAATATCTGTGTCCGTGCAGTTTTTTATTTGCCACATCAGCACTTGTGCTAACAGAGAGGCTGCATGTGTTAATAGGAATTTAGAGAGAAGGAGGTCTTACCAGTGAGAGGTAGCTAGTGAGGACCATAGGAAACTTAGGATTGCCATTTTCATGCATTGTTAAGTTTTGGGAAGAGAACATGGCAGTGCCTGCTCTGTGCCATCCCTCCCTTCCATGTACTTGCAACAAGTGGAGCTGGTTTGGTGCTTTGGACAGACATGATATTCTCATATTCCATCAGGGTGTGTCTGTGGATTTTTTTTTTTTTATTTTGAAGGGAAATTGATGTCTCTGAGTAGAGCAGCATTATTTTTTAAAATAGTTTCTTAAGAAACCTGAGCAGTCTCCTGAAGTGTATTATTGCATAGCTGGGAGGTTGCATACTTAACTAGGCAGCTGCAACTGGAGATGGGTTTGTCATTAACTATTTAACCCACCTGAGCCTAATCAGCTGAAATGCACATGTTTTACTGACATCTTGATTAAATTAACAGACCTCAGCAAACACAGCCCCACCTCTTCTGGTGTTATTTTGAGCTGTGTGAAGGAAATATGCACAGCCTGAGTTGCCAGGGGCTGGTGGGAGTAGTAGCAGAATTTGGAGCAGGTGTCATTCATGAAGTTCATTCTGTTAGTAAAAATTTCTGTGTAAGGTAATTTCTTAGTGATGATAAAGTAATACCCAGGGGGTTTTATTTGGATTGTTACAGTTCTTCAGTATTATTTAAAATGTTTCTATTAATTCAAGTTCCTTGCACAATACAGGAAGCAAGAGCAAAGAAAATTGGAAATCTCTTCATATGGTTTGCCCTCTGACTCCAGAGAATGTTTCCCAGTCAGTGTTGTTCTTGTTGAGAGACTGTCTTGAACAACTTTCAAAACCTGTGTGCTATTGTATTGGGAATAATACTTCTCTCTTATCATTTGGAGTTTTTATCCTTTGCTTTGGGAAAAATGAGAAAGTTGGTACCTTTACATGTGGTTTCCTTCACTTCCTTGTGGATTTTTAGATTGAAATCTGTAGGTTTGTGAATTTTGTTATCTCTTTTTCATTGCAAAGATACCACTGTACTGTTGCAAGTGGTGAGATGTATATTTCTGAAATACCTTTTTGAAATTTTCCTTAGCCATGCAGTCTTTGTAGAAAATACGAGGGCTGAAGAGAAGGAGTTCTACAAACTGACTCTTTTGCCTTAGAATAACATAAATGAGATGCTACTTGAGTTAGATAGCAAAAGTTAGTCCAACTGAACTGGATAGTTACTTTGCAGCACCCAAAGTCCTCCTGCCCCCATAGTGCTGCTTTGGGAATGAAACAGAAGCTGTCATTCTCAAAAACCAGAGGAGACTGTTGATGCTCGTGTGTTGGACTTCAGGATATCATCCTTTGTTCCTTAGCTGAAGAAAGGCAGGCTGTGGCTGAGAAACTTCTTGTAACTTTTTTCTTTTTTTTTCTCCCCTCACAGGTTGATCTCTATGTTTGTTTATTTTGTGGTAGAGGAAATAACGAGGATAAACTGCTACTGTGTGATGGGTGTGATGACAGCTACCACACGTTCTGCTTGATTCCTCCTCTTCCTGATGTACCCAAGGGTGACTGGAGGTGTCCCAAGTGCGTTGCTGAGGTACAGTTCAAGAGCTGCTGAAGCTTTGTGTGTGTTCCTGTGTGCCTGGAAAGATCAGGAGAAGAGCAGTTCAGCATCTGTGTAAATGCATAGTTTGTTTTGGAATATTGTCAAGATCAGCCTTGAATTTTGGTGGATGAGCCATAAGGAGAGAGAAACATTCCTTCTAGAGCTTGAGCATAACCTTTGTTTATTATATGGCCATGTGACAGCTGAAAATTTGGCCTTGGTATATTTAGAGCTGAAACTCAGTTTGATAATCTAGTGGTGGGAAATTAGGGGTGAGAACTATGGTTATAACGGATGTTTCCACATAATGATGGCACATTTTGTAATCTATGAAGTAAATAAAGTATGAAATTTAGGCATAACAGGGAGCTTTGCTTATTGGAAAGACATTACAGCGTTGTTAAGAATGGCCTGTAGCAGATAGTGAAAGAACTAATTTAGAATTTTGTTGCAGCTTAGTTTAGATTCGGTTTAGTCTAAAAAAGGAACTGCTGAGGCTCTGAAAGTGGAAGCTAGTTGAATTTCATTACTTGAAAAAGAAGAGCTACCCAGGTCCAAGAGATGATTGATCAACAGACAGCAAACATCACTTGATTGGCTTCCTATTTGTCTTAAGGAAACAAATTTTGCAAGCTCAGAGTTGGTAGCTGTAGGATTCAGAGGAAGAAGCTTACTGTTTGTGGCTCTGTAATTATTAACTGGCTTTCCCTCTTGAAGCTGTGCTGTTTCCCAGAGGAGCAGTTGTGCTCACACGTTTCTGTGCCCATTTCACCCGTGCCCTGCCACAGGTTGGCTCCTGCTGGTTCCTCTGTGGTCGTGGTTGGAGAGTTGTGCAGCCACAGGAGCTGCAGCAGCTCGCTGCTCCAACCCTTCACTGAGAGATGAGGTTGTCAGGTGAGCTCAGGCAAATGCTGCTTAAAGAGAGGTGGAAATTCATTGCTACAGGTAAGGGAAGAGGTGAAACTTTGCCTTTGGGCTGCTGCTCAGCGTGTGGATTAACCTACTTAGTTTTCTCTTAAGAAAGAACAATAAAGTATTAGCAAACTGCAGCAATCTAATATGGAGTTAATTTAGAGAATATAGTAGTAAATAGAGTGGCTGCAACAATTCAAGAATGTGAAAACCCAAGAAATTCCATTATTGCTAGTAAAAAACAGGGATAGATTGTACCAAAGAAATCTGCAGGCAGGGACAAACCCAGGAAAGATAAGGTGCCAAGTAAGTTTTTACTAGCAAATAATACAGAAAATACTTGAAAAATTTTGGAAATACATTGAAAGTAAGAGGTAGAAAACACATGGCTATAATATGTACTGGAGAATAAAGTTAGAGCAGAAAGGTGTTTGAAGTACTCACTAGTACTTTTTGCCTCCGTTTTTGCTTTAGATGTTAATTGTGCACAGATGCTTAATGTAATTTCACAGCAGGGTACTGGAAGAGAAGCTGGGAAGAGCAGGGTAAGGGTGCTTTATGTGTCTTTAGTTTAACATTGTTTGACAGTGTTCACAGATGTTGCAGATTCTCTGTTGCAGGCTCCATTTAGGAACCACTTTGATACATGTTGGGAATAGTCTAAGCATAGATCTTAAAAGAAGGATAAACTACTGGTGAATTCCTTTCCAGTCCTGTTTCTTGGACTGAAAGCTGACTATCAGTTTTACATCATCTTTGTGTTCCAATATGTCTTGTGAATATAAACATGGTGTCAGCTCCAAAGGAGCTGAGAAGGACACATTAGAAATGAGTGGGGAGAGGAGCTGAAATGTCCACCAGTATGTTTTGCATTTTCAGGATGAATGGGGATAGAATAATGAAAGACTTGGAGATTTTCTGTCAGACGGGCCTTGTCTGTTGTTGGCTGTGTTGTCCCGTTCTAATTTCCTTTTTCCTCTTCCCTATTACGTATTTTCACAGTGTCAAATCTGTTGATGATTTGCTGACTTGCTAAGGCTGAAACACTTGGGGGGTTTGTTCCTGTGCAGCTATTCTGCAGGTGCTTGAATTCAGTGTGTCTGCAGAAATGTGCTGTGGCTGCCCAAGCATCTTGTGCACAGCCTTGCTGTGTGGCTGGCAGCGGTGGCTGGTGGAGGGAGGGGAGCCTGGGACAGGAAAGCAGAAGTGTGGAGCACTGGGGTTGCAGTGGTAGATTAGCTTCTGTGCCGTTAATCCTGGGCTGTTTCCCTTGTGGGACGACTGCCTCGGCTGGAAAAGGCTCAAAACTGGCAGCTCATTGTGCTGGGTAAGGACTCAGATGGACACTAGGGCTTCTTGCTAAAAATGTAACTGTGTCAGAGTCTGCTGCAGGGAACAATATTTCTCTGTTCTGTCTCCTAGGAATGCAACAAACCCCGAGAGGCCTTTGGATTTGAACAAGCTGTCAGGGAATATACTCTCCAGAGCTTTGGTGAAATGGCTGATAACTTCAAGTCTGATTATTTCAACATGCCGGTCCATGTGAGTTTCAGCTTTTGTTGGGATTCCTTGTAAGGGAAAAAGAGAAGAGGTTTCAGCTGATCTTGGATTTTTGCTAAAACATCTCAGCCTTGTTTAAAGAGGCACCATAAGCTTCAAACACATAAACAAATTATTTCGCTTGCTGGCATCTGGTCTCATTTCAACTTCATTTCACCTTTCCCCGCAATGGACAGACAGCTTTACTGCTTGTTAGAGTTTACTGTATTGGGCATACTCTTGTTCAAGTTCTTGCCCTTTTTGATAAACTGAACGATGTTGCTCTTGTTTGGCACAGGGGCCCTTCTCCTGCCCTTCCTATGCTTTTTGTCTTGGTTTAGTTTGTCCAGAGGGTAAGTCTTGGTTTTCCTTCCTCTTACAGTATTTTCTTTTAGACGGATCGATAGACTGAATCTGTCTGATAATCACAGTACTTTTGTGGTTTTTGGTTTTTGTTCTGCATCAGAGCAGCGTTTTTCAAACTAGCATTTCTGCTTTGGCACAGTTCCACTGTCCTGTGGACTGCATGCAGCACCAAGGTCTTCCTCCTCTCATGGTTCTTCGGTAATTTATGGACATTCTTGCTAAAGCCTCTACCTTTTAGGGACTCCAATTTATGACACAACTTTGGATGCGGAACAAAGCTTATTTTAAGAATGAGCTTCATAAATAAATACATATAAGTAAGAGTAATGATGAGTTATATGAAGATCAAACTCCTGAACACGATTTTATATCTGAATTTCTTTACTGTTGTTTAGAAATCCTGGTCATTATCCTCTGAAATAGTTTGGAATTTGGGTGCTGGTTTGTTCTCTTTGCTGTTTGATTTCCATTGACGATCTCCTCTTCCCCCCTGTGTTTTGCTGTACTTGAGGTGATTCCATCTCTTTTGCTTATTCCTTCCCTCATGATGTGATACCCTATTTCTGAAACATTCCAGCCACTATGGAGGAATACAGACCAAACTGTGACTTTGAAGAGATGGTCCATAGACCTTGGTGTATGGAAAGTCACGGGGAGTTAATAGTGATTTATTGCTTGAATGATAATTTTTGTTATCTGCACATACCATAACATCTCTGCTGCTTTCAGATGGTTCCCACTGAGCTGGTAGAAAAAGAATTCTGGCGATTAGTGAGCAGCATAGAGGAAGATGTCATTGTGGAATATGGGGCTGATATCTCATCCAAGGACTTTGGGAGTGGCTTCCCTGTGAAGGATGGCCGACGAAAGCTGATGCCAGAGGAGGAGGTGAGGAACAGCATATGCAGACTGACCCCATTCTTTGCTCTGCAGAAGATTTCACATTAAGAATTTAGGTCAGAAATCAGTGTGGATCTTTTTCATGAAGAAATTGTTTCAGGCTTTTGCGTGTACTGAACATTCCTTCTGAGCAGGGCATTGCTCTGATATTTGAGGTTCTTTTACAGATCTGGTTGCTGATAACCAAGGTCTGTTTCATGATTTAAGTCACACCTGTTTTCTATCACTTAATCTTAGCAGGCAAAGATGTGCAAGTTGTTGCAGTTTGTCAAAGTATGAGGATACTCTTCAATAATATTTTTTCTTTCATGTTCTAAACCTTTTCATTATAGAGTTAGCTACAGAAACAAGATTCTGTCCTCCTTAAGAGGTTCTTAATGGGTGAAACAAATTAATTTGATTTAGTTTGTTTCTCTGTGCATACTGTAAGAATGAAAAGATGTAGATAAGCATTCAATTATAAAAAATTCTGTAAAGATCATCTGGAGAGTATATTATCTATTGTCCCTCAGAGCTTACTGTAGCAAAGCAATTTTCTTGCTGCTTGTGTGCTTAAATTCAGACATAGTAAAGGTGTGGTGTCCTGGTTACACAGCCCCAAATCAATGTATGCTGCTCACTGGAAGAGGTAATCCTGTTCACTCTTGTCTTCCACCTATTCCTGCACCTTCCTGTGTGTACCTTTGTTGGCTATGCTGTGATTGTGTAGCTGCTTAGTGAGTCAGCACTGGTTGTTTATATATTTATATGAAGGTAGTCACTTAAAAAGTTCTTAACCAGGTCACTTCAGTTTTCTGACTCTCTGCAGTGTCTTTTTAGTGTCAAAGCAAAGGAAACAGCAGTGATGTTTGGCTGAGCTGAGGGCCTGACCAGTCCTTTCAGCAGCTGTGGGATATAGCTGAAATTCCAATCCATCTGTGCTTACAGCTTTTGTAAAAGTGGAAAGTAGATTGATGCTAAAGCACAGTAGTGGGCCTTCAAGGCTGTCTGGATTATAATTCTTTTAAAAAACTGTGTGTATTTGAAAGTACAGGTGAGAGTGCTTAGCCGGTGATGCTGTCCTCTCAAAAATGGGTGTGTAGGAATTTCTTTCCTTGAGAAAGCTTTCTGAAGTAGTCTGTACAGTAGATCAACACAAAGTGCAGCATGGTAAAATGAATGTTAAATAAGCTGAAATAAGAACGTGAGATTCACTGCGTTGTTTACAATTTAAAGTTGTCCTATGTTACTGAAGACTTCTGTCTTTAGTTCTGCTGCTGGTATTTTATTCCACCAGAAAAGCATGAAACCTGCAGTCTTGTGATGGGGAAGAAATCAAAACCTAGGTGTATAAGCCTTGAGCCAAAGAAGATGGGCTATGTTGAAACACTAGGACTGGTGTTAAGGTCTTAGTGTGATTACTTGATGACTACAGTGTTTAAGGGATTATTTCTGGGTTTTGTGTTTCATTGTTGCAGGAAATTTTCCATTATCTACTATAGAAATGGATAGGCTGATGTTTTCTTTTGTACTTTCCTTTTCTGGACTTGGTGTCCTTACGTTCTTCTGATTTGTTCAAATTTTCTCCTTCTGGCAGGATTATGCTCTCTCTGGTTGGAACTTGAACAACATGCCCATTCTGGAACAGTCTGTTCTCGCTCACATCAATGCAGACATCTCTGGCATGAAGGTGCCCTGGCTGTACGTAGGGATGTGCTTCTCCTCCTTTTGCTGGCATATTGAGGACCACTGGAGCTATTCCATCAACTACCTGCATTGGTATGGGCTGTCCTTTGTGCATCTACCTTACCCTGCCCTGTTGGCTTTAGGAAGTTTGTAGTTCTACTTCAAAGTGCCTCCACACACTGAGGATGTTTGTAAATGAGAAGCTAAATGTGCAGCATTCTTAGCTGTGGCTGATTGAAAGTGAATACAGATGCTTTTTAAAGCATTCTAGTGGGTTCAAGGCAAAGCATTCCATTAAGGCAAACTCAGGACAAGCATATTAGTGCTTTTCATTAAATGATGAAATACTGTTGTGTGGCCGGCATTCCAGTGTGACCATAAAATTGTGCTTTACAGGATCCTATCTTTTTTAAGAAAGTTTTTTTGTTTAGAACTGAGTTAAGAGTTCACGGCTTCCCTGCTTTGATTTCAAGTTGGGATGTCTGTGTGCTAGAAGTGGAGTCTGCTGTCTCATGGCTCCTAGAGGCTTCAGAGCTGACTGTTCAGCAGCAGATCCATGTATACATGGAAGTACTCATTGTAAAGAGAAATATGGAAGTAATTCTGCCTTTTGGAATGGTCCTGGAAGCGTTGTGGTGTTCAGCTTCTGTGTTGGAGTAGAGGACTCGTGACAGATTAACTGTGAGCATTGCAGTCTTCCCACTTGGTCAGGCACTGTTGTGTCAGTGGAGCCAGGGGGCTGACGGGGGGTAGCTGTGGGAAACGTCAGAGACTTTGCTGGACATCTGGGAGAGACGGGGTGATGGCCTGCAAACCATGGCTGCACATCTTTGAGGAAGCACGTTTGCTGCCCAGCTGTGATCGGCGGGCTGGGGCAGGGGCATTGGGCAGGGCATTCGTTTGTTTCCAGCCGTGTCCGTCGGGCCGGGGGCCGGCCGTGTCCGTCGGGCCGGCCGTCGGGTGCGGGCTGTGTGCGGGAGCGGGCACTGCCGCGGGCCGCCAGCAGGGGGCAGCGCCGCCCGCCGGAACCGCGGGAGTGCTGCTGCGGGCCCGGTAATGCACAACACACAGCACAGCACGTGAAACTCATCGGGTGTGCCAGGAGCCCGGTAATGCACAACACACAGCACAGCACGTGAAACTCATCGGGTGTGCCAGGAGCCCGGTAATGCACGGTGCGGTGCCCGGTAATGCACAACACACAGCACAGCACGTGAAACTCATCGGGTGTGCCAGGAGCCCGGTAATGCACGGCGCGGTGCACGGTAATGTGCGGTGCACGGTGCGGTGCATCCTAATGCAAAACACACAGCACAGCACGTGAAACTCATCGGGTGTGCCAGGAGCCCGGGAACACACAATGCAGTGCCTCGTAATGCGCGGTGCAATACTTCATAATGCACAGTACAACCCACAAAACCCCTTCAGCTGTGCCAGCACACTGCTGCTTGTACTTAGTAAAATAGATTTTAGAAATAAATCTCAGCACTGGAGATTCTAAGTTGACAGTTTGTTTTGGTTACGAAAGGACTGGAATAATGTTTGAGTAATTATTTGTTTAGTTTTGGTCCTGTTCATCTTTTTGTTCTCTTGTACTTAACTAATCCATGTTATTTGGCATTTTTCATGTTAATAGTCCAATGGATCACAGGTTTTTGGTAATTGGTTATGAATATTAGAGAGATTGCATGTGTTTTACTCCACAGGCTGGTATACTCTTCTGTTGGTTTTAGGAATATGACTACTCCAAACCTAATTGAATGGAGGAGTACCATGATCTTTCTTAAACTGTAGCTGTGACAGCCAAGGTCTTGTTTATTAGACCTAATCCCTTCTTCCTTAAGGAAAGTAATTGCCCATTTTACCCCTTTGGAGCATGGTAAGTGAGAATTATCTTCCATGTTAGGCTTGTCAAGGCAAATCTACTGCCAGGTATGTTGAGAACTGTGTTGGAGTGTAACTGATTTTTCAGATTGGAGTAGTACATCCTGAAGAAGATGTTTGTTGATTAGACATTTTTTTAACCTAGGTGTAAAGTAGCTGGTGAGGACAGTGCTGTTGGTGTGAGGTGTGCTTTACAGCTGGTGGCACCATCAGTTCCCTCTCACTTGTGTTCATTCCTGTGCTTGTGTTCTGGTAGGGGAGAGCCAAAGACGTGGTATGGTGTGCCCTCTCATGCAGCAGAGCAGCTGGAAGATGTGATGAAGGAATTGGCTCCTGAGCTGTTTGAATCCCAGCCTGATCTCCTGCATCAGCTGGTCACTATTATGAACCCCAATGTGCTGATGGAACATGGTGTACCAGTGAGTAGCACACAAGCATTTTTTGCATAAGTACTTCTATGTGCTCTCTTTTTCTCATTCTCTGCCAGATTTGTATAACAATGGTTTGGCATAACTCTGAATTTTTATGGTGGGCATTTGCATATTCATTACTTAGAGTGTTTTTTAAAGCTGTTTTCTAGACTCTTCCCCAGACTAACCAGGAAATTTAAATTATCTTGTAACAGAAGTGAGTGTGCCAAGATTCCTACATAGAATACCTTCCAGAACAAGCATATGCTGTGTATTACACTTAATTTTCAATTAAAAAAAAATCCCTTCCCTTGTGTAACAGTAAGTTTGTCTGAAATGCCTTTAGAACCTTTTGACAGTAAAATACTTGTCTTACGTTTGGTAGAAATCTCAGCATTACAAACATAATTGACTGCAGACCTCTAAGCAGCAATGGCTATCATTTGCTTTTGTCTTAGGATGAATTGCTTCCCTGGCAAATGCCCCAACAAAGCAAACCATAAACTTTTTTCCAGAAGCTTTTGCACTTTGTGGTACAATGGATTAAATGATGATAGAGAAACATCCCTTTTGGGATTCATAAAGACAATTTTCAACTGTTGACTTATATATTCAGCTCTTTCTGAAAAAGGTTGTAAATTGAATATTCATGTTAAGAAGGCAGAAACAATCCTTACCACTGTTGGGATAGCTGCGTTGCCTGTGGTGATCCCTGGTACAGAAAGTGGTGTTCAAACATCTTGTACGTTTGTGTCTTACGTTGTTGCTTGTAACATATTTTTTCTTTCCCTTATCCTCCCTCTTTTAGGTTTTCAGGACCAATCAGTGTGCTGGCGAGTTTGTTGTGACCTTTCCTCGTGCCTATCACTCTGGATTTAACCAGGGATATAACTTTGCTGAAGCTGTGAACTTCTGCACTGCTGACTGGGTCTGTTCTTTTGTATATATTTGCTGTGTGATCTCTGCAAGTGGTGTGTTAGTAACTTAACTACCTGAACAGTCTTTTCAATTAAATAGTGTATTTTATGTTTATAGAAACTGAGGGAAGTTTCCATTATACACAGTAATTTTGGTGAGCACATAGTTTTAGGCAACTTCAAACTGAAACTTCAGGCACGTGTTCTTCCTCTTTAAGTATTGGTTAACCAAAAAGTGGCATCTCACATAATCCTACCTTTAGCTAGGATTTCTGTGATGCCACTTTCTGAATTTGATATAGGTTCCTGTCCTGTTTTGAAGTACTGTTGTCATTTGAATGTTGGAGATAGGCTAATAAGTCTTTGTTCCTCCTTTGTGCCAGCTCATTGTGCATTTTAATCATATTAGTGCTGTTCTAATAGCTGTGCCACATCAGTGCATAGCTCATGTGGGTTGTTCAGGAAATTGTCAAAGAAGTGTTCTGTTACTATGCAGGGTTTACAGTTGGAAGTTATGATCTCATCTCTAGTTTATCTATCTCTAGCTTCGTTTTTTAAACTGCAAATGGAAATTTTAGCCCTTTTTCAGGGACTTCTATCCATTTATAAGAAAAACTGTCTGCTGCAATGGCAGTGTGTCAGGGCTCCTTTTTTTTGTGTGAAATATGTGTGGCAGATTCATTTAGCATCCTTTTGCTTTAAAAGGCACAAAATGAGTGATACCAGTTTGGTTAGCTCTAGGAATCTTACGTTAGCTGTCTGTGTCCAAGCATAGCAATAGCCAGAGGGGAATGCATTCACCTTCATGTAGACCAGATAACTTCTCTTTGGTGCCAGTGTCTTGCCACTGGAAGTAAAAAGAGCTTAAGTTTAAGACAACTCTTCAGACAACTTTTGTCGCTAAGTTAGGTGCCTAAGGTTATGGAAGATGCCCCTCCCCAGCACTGATCCCCTCTTTGTCCTTATCTTGACAGGATTTAAGGTTGTTAAAATTTTCTTTGCCCCATCAAATACAACTCTTAGTCTCAGACTTTTCCCAGTTTTTGTCGAGGGAAGGAAACTGGGAGCCAAGAGATGATTTTTTTCCCTGAGTGATGGTGATGTGGGTTTCTGCAGCTGCCCATTGGACGTCAGTGTGTGAGTCACTACCGGAGGCTGGGCCGTCACTGCGTTTTCTCCCACGAGGAGCTGATCTTCAAGATGGCTGCAGATCCAGAGTGCTTGGACGTCGGGCTGGCTGCCATGGTGTGCAAGGAGATGACTCTGTTGATAGAGGAGGAGACACGGCTCAGGGAGTCTGTTGTACAGATGGTGAGTAATGAGAGACAACCCTTTGCTTGCAAAAGAACGTTTGGTTCCCTCTCCCCCTGCTTGCATTAGAATTTTTGAGCAAGTGTCTAATTCTTTTTGTCAGGGAGTGTTGATGTCTGAAGAGGAGGTGTTTGAACTGGTTCCAGATGATGAACGTCAGTGCACAGCTTGCAGAACCACGTGCTTCTTGTCAGCTCTTACGTGTTCCTGTAATCCCGAGCGCCTGGTGTGCTTATACCACCCCTCTGATTTATGTCCCTGCCCCATGCAGAAGAAGTGTCTAAGGTACACAGGATTTTTCTTCTCCCTACTTTTCCTTCATATCTAATATTTTGCTGTAGCCCAGTGGCCAAATACATTTGGTCACACTTTTTTCCTCCTATATTTAATGAGTATTTTTGTCCTCTTTGTTTCTTGGTTCCTAGACAAACAGGTATTGCACATGCACAGTTTTTCTGGCCTTGCTGTAGCTGGAAAAACTCCATGTTACCAATATCCTGACTTGATGTGGGCGTAAATACTTTTCCTGTCTATTTCCCCTACCTTCAGGTACCGCTATCCACTAGAAGACCTTCCTTCTTTGTTGTATGGAGTGAAAGTTAGAGCGCAGTCTTACGACACTTGGGTCAGTAGAGTTACAGAGGCTCTGTCTGCCAATATCAACCACAAGAAAGGTCAGACTTCTGTCATTCTTAATAGGATGTCCTGAAACTCCTCCATGTGTTCTGTGCTGTCATTTCATGAGAGAAATACTGTGTTTTATGTATCAGAAGAAAGAAATAATGCAGGAGTGTAATGCAGATTAGCGTTTTGCATTTCCAGGTGAACTACCCTGTTGGAACCTTGATTGAAAGCCATTGAAGCAATCTAAAATATCTTTTTTTTTTTTGCATACAAATTATTTGTGCTCTTATTACAGATGTGATTGAGCTGAGAGTAATGTTGGAGGATGCTGAAGACAGGAAATACCCAGAGAACGATCTTTTCCGCAGGCTCCGAGATGCTGTGAAGGAAGCAGAGACCTGTGCTTCAGTAGCACAGCTGCTTCTGAGCAAAAAGCAAAAACACAGGTAGGACAGGCAGGCTTTCAGTACTTTCGGTCTGCCTCTTTGTTACTTTGTTGGACTTGGAGGAGTTAAAAACCCTGAGGCCTTGCTGTGTGCAAGGTTCTTTCAGTGTTTCCTTAGTGCTGGGACTCGCTGAGAGGTAGGGAGGGCTGGAGGCAGTTACAGTGGCACAGAGGGCCAAAAGGTGACTTAATTGCAGGGTGATAAACATTCTGCTTTCAACTGATTTATGTACTGAAATGTGAAATCCTTTGGAGAAGTTGTTTGCTGATGAAGTATTTCACTGAACGTGTGGGAGAGCTGTAGGGAAAGAGAGCTGGATGTAAAAAATGTAATGAAAGTAAGTCTTGACTTTGGGTGTTTGTGATAAAAGGATCTGGGAGAGCTCAGCAGTATGGAGAGCAAAACCAGTCCATTGTTGGAGCCAATCTGTTACATCTGGGGAAGGACCATGGGAGGCAGTGACGTGGCTGAAAAGTGGTGGCTTTCCTCAGTGACTTGGGGCAGTGTAACTCCCCTGGTTCTCCATGTTGCCTGCCTTGCTGTGGCTGCCTCAGTGTTACTCTGTCTCCTGGCCCTGCTCTGCAGTCTGCTGGATGTGTTCCTTGCTCTGCTCTCATGAACTTTCAGGAGCATGTTCTTCCTTTTATCCTGTAGGTTTTGTGTCCTGAATTAAAGTCCCATAGAAAATAGCTCAGTGAGGTGACTAGTTCTTGTGGCAGCAGTTGCACAGTAAATTTATGTAGCTTGCAGTTCCTCTCTTGAGGATAAGATTTGGTCTGGTAGTTGGTTGTGCTTCTTGCATGTGTTTTTTGTGTATTACTTAAGACATTTTGAGAGAGCAAAAAGTAAATACCTTGTTAATTATAATGCCCAACTTTGCTACGCAGAACATAGTGCATATATCATAATTGCTTAAATTTGAACACTAAAATGCTAGTTGCACCACAGATCCAAGTGTAATTATCTGTTGTAACTGGAAAGCTGTTACACTATAGAGAAGCGTTTTTTCTGTATTTGGAGGCTAAGGGAGGCTCTCCTGTTTGTTTTTTATTGCTTGTAGAACTCCCACTGCCACAGAAGTATTACTCACTTAGAACTCTGATCCAGGTGAGGGAAACAGCATGACGGGTGTTGCATTGCCTTGTTCCAGTGAAGTTTAATTATTTTGGTAGCTCCCAGGTGTTCCTGGTCTGGTGCTGCTTCCTCCTCTTCCTCCTGCTCTTGGAGTATGTCAGCCCTCTCTCAACAGTCCTTCAGTTGCTGAGATAGATAGATATATGTATATGTATGTATCATTATGTAAGAGGAAATAACTCTTCAGTTACTTGGTTGGTTTCCAGAACTACCCCAGGAAAGACAAGGGGTAGAAGGATTTGGCAACTTTCAGTGTCATGTCTGATCTAAAGATGAAAGAATTCTATGAGGCAAAAAAAGGACTTGTATATACATTTGAGGGCTGTTGTATGCTAACTAAAAAGATTTTGCAAAATTGAACTTTGAGGAAGATCTTAAAACTTCTTTGAACAGTGCTAGGCAGTGTAATTATAAAGGTCACGTTCAGCTGCTTCTGTAACATTTATGTTCATATTTAACACCTGGAGAAGGATCACGTTTACAGAAAGGATAAAGTTATTAAAAAAGCAAATTAAAAACAAGTGCTCAAACAGAGCAATTTGGCAGGGGTTAATGCAGCAATAAACTCATGGTCAAACATAGCAGGAGAAAATCTGCCTTATCCATCTTGTTATGAATAAACCAAAACAAAAGGATAATGTGTAGCTGTGAAGTTCTGTTCAATATTCTAATCCTAGATCTTTACCTTCTCGTGGAAGTTGCCAGTTTCCACAGGCAGGGGTAGTTGTTGCTGCTGCTTTTTGTGCAGAACCTCGTGCAGTGGCAGTCGGTGGTTGCACTAGGGCCAGAGTGCCACGGTGACACTGAGTGTCCCCTCCCTCAGCTGTGGCCCTTGGAGCCCTCTACCCTGTTTGCCCTCACTCAGGGGTTTGGGGGGCACAGCAGCTCTGCTGCAGCCACTGCTTCTGCTCACTGTCTGTTGGAGCAAGTCAAAGCCTGCAGGATTTTTTTCCCCTCTGAGGTTTAGCTGGTGTGTAATTGTATTTGATCATAAATCTAAATTTGACATTTACAACTTTATGTAAGTCCATAGCGTAAGATAGGATTTCTTTTTGTTTCCTGTTTCTGTAGTATTAAAATGTAGATTCATTAGCAGGGAATGGCTCTTCAGTATTTGAAATCTGTTGTACTTGGGAAGTCGTGCCTGCAGTGATCTATACACCAAGTATTTGAGAGTGTCACTTTTAGTCCATTCAGTGAGCTTGTTACACTTGCTTCGAGTGATATTGAATGGAGATGTCTTTGCAGAACCTGTCCTACGGAATGTCAGTCCTCTGCTGCAGGGTCAGTTTCAGCAGTTCTTTGGCTACAAGAGAGAAGGCACTAGAAAATAAGACTTGTGTCAGAGCTTGTTGCTGTTATGTAACTCAGACTTCTCGTCAGTGCCTGGCATGACAGTCAACCTCCTAAGCTGCCTAAAGCAGATTTGATGGGGTTATATTCTTCTATTTGTAACAAACTCCGTTTGAAACTCACCTAGGCAGTTGTACCTCTGAAGGGCAGGGTAAATGATCCTGAAGGGTAAATGATTTCCTGAATTTCCTTAGGGAAATTGTATTAAATTTTGTTTTCAGGATTTTGGAATTCTTGTTCAGTTTGTTATATTTTTCTCTTTGAGTTCTTAGGCGATGAAAGGTTTTGGTAACTTGATAGATGATTTCTGTCACTGTGCATAAGTCCAAGGATCATCATCTGATCTCTCACCTGATCTTTAATTATGCCTGTTTGTACAGCAGAGTGAGCCCAGACAGTGGAAGGACACGGACCAAGCTGACTATGGAGGAGCTTAAAGCATTTGTGCAGCAGCTGTTCAGCTTGCCATGTGTTATCAGCCAGGCCCGACAAGTGAAGGTGAGATTGCATCTGCTCCTCTGATAATGTTGTGCCTTTTACTTGGCTCTGGTTTTGTGGTAGTATGTTTTTTTAAACAGATCATTTTGCCTGGTGTGGAGGGTGAAAAGGTTCTGATGTAAAACATACATGCACTTGTTCAAGGTGCCTGGTGCAACAACAGGCGTTGTCAGATGTGCTGGTGCAGCTGAACAAAGAAGATCCCCTTCCCCTGTCACTGTCCAGGCAGCCCAGTTCTAAATCTCTGAACCAGTTACTCTTATTCCATCATCATGAATGCTCCCTGTAGAGCTGATGTTTCTGCCTAAATCCTACCCTTTGTATGTTTTTGTAGCAACCTCTGAGGGTTACATGGATGTGCTTTTTCAGGCAGCAGGAAAGCAGTGTCACATTGTCAGTTATTCCACAAATACAGCTCAGCTTTGCTTTCCAGGCTAGAGCCTTCTTCATCTGTATGCATGGCCTGCATTTCTTGCCCTTCATATATATCTTTGCACCTGTCTGTGAATGAATCTAGACTAATAAGTAATCCAGATCATACTGATTCCCCTGGCTGCTATTACCATTTATCATTCTGGCACTCTGCATCATAGCCAGTGTTTTCAGCAGCAGTCTTAATTTGTTTCTCTGTCACTGGTGATGAAATACTGAACAGTATTTCACCTACTAACCAACTTGTAGAAAACTCCTTAAGGAACACCCTTAGTAAAGATTTTTTGCCTAGAGAAATGCTTCCTGAGATGTCTGTTAATCACTTACTAACCTGCATGCTCTGCTTGTGCAGGTTTATGGGTGTTGTATAGTACTAGATAGAGGGCCTAAAATCCTGAACATTGCCATAGGTGCAGCTGCTCCTGCATAGCCAAACATACAGTTTAAAAATAAGTTAATTTGTTTTTAGAAGGCCTCTTTTCCATAAGTGTTTGTTAGTGTTTATGTCCTTCATTCATGAATTTTATATAAACTTTTCCATGATAGTTCAGTGTTGATAAGAGAGACTTTATATTGGAATTTCTTATTGTTTATATAATAATGGCTTTTTTTTGCTGGAAACAGATTCCTTCAGAAAACCACAAAACTCTAGTGTGCGGGTTTGCCAGGCTTGTTGATGCTGTTCTTTGTCCTTCAAAGGTGTTCTTTAGTTTGCCAGCATCTAATAAAGTGGAAAGTGCTTTCTCATCCTCATATGATAGGATGGTTTGACTTCACTTCTTTACACATACAACCTAAAAATATTTACTAATATTTATTAATGAAATTTTGTCATCATCTGTGGGGTAGACATGTAAGATTGTTCTCAGAAGGGCTTTTTTTTAATGTATTTAAAACCTGTTACTAGTTAAAACATAATTCATAGATGAGAGGGCTGCAGGCATACAATTAACTCCTAGCAGTTTTAGCTTGTATTTTTGTCTAATGCCTTCTCCCAGCTAGTCCATCTTCCCCCACCCCTCAGCATTAGGAATCTGGTTCTAGTTCAAGTACTCTGCCTCTGCATGTGCATGTTCTTGAAGCCTGAGCATAATCACTAGTCAATAAATAAATATTACCATCATTTTACTGATGACAAACTGTAGTCTTTTAGTTTCTGAATGAAGTCAGATAATGATCATTTATGCCTAAGCACTCACTAGCTTTTAGCATGGCATTTGAATGCAATTATCCATCATAATGAATAGCAAAATAATTGTCATTTTGGATGATGAGTATTTTTTAACACAAAAGGCATTGTAATTATTAAACTGTAATAATTTACTGTTGCCACTATGAAGCATTCAGAGTGTGTTCCCTAAATCAAAATCTTTGTAATGTAGATCTTGTTCATTCCTATAAATGCCTTCTGATTTCCAGACAGCCATGAAAAGCAGCATCAGACAAAAAGGGCAGTAAGCTAAGCTACAGGTTAGGAAATGCAGGGTGTGCTGCTCATTGTGCCATCAGCTTGCTGTCAGAAGTGCCTGTCTTTTTATGAGAGACTTGGGGGTGAATCAATTGAGTATGTTGGTTGAATGTCCTTGAATGAATCTCTTGCAGATATTCTTCCCTCTCTGTTTGCTGTCTTCGATTTTTTTTCATTGCAGTGCCAAAACATGAGGATGAGGACAACTGCAGCAGTGCAGTTGGATTTCTGTGAAATTGTCTGCTTTAATAAGAGAGATTTGCATTTTCATTTCTTTCTCTAGTGCAATAAAGCCCTGATGCTTATAAGTGGTAGTCCTGCTTTAGGGAATATTACTTTCAAACTTGACCGTTGTTATTTTCATGACCTGTGGTATTTGTGGTCTCATACATCTCTGGCTTATTATTTCTCCTCAGCATGTTTTGTTCTGCTGTGTGTTGCTGTCATTACTGTAATGCCCCTGACACTATTGAAATGATGACCTGTTTGCAGAAGTCCCTTTTCTCCCCACAATTTTAAAACTAATGTTGACTGGGCAGCACTAAATATTCTGTTTTGTTGCGAGCTGTTGTCATTTGCAGTTGTACTATTTTAGGTGCAGAGTTTGATGCAGCTAATATGCCTAGGGTATCAAACGTTAGGCCATCAAATAAATTTAGATGGTCTGTTATTTAATGTCTGTCAGACTTGATGGCTTGTGACAGCTAGCTGGCATTGTGCGTAGAAGCTTGGACTGATGACGTGATGATCACATACAAATTCATAGCTGACTGATCCCTCAGCTGGCTTTTCTTTTGGATTCTGTGGGTGTTTTTTCCTAATTGATCTGTACTGTATGTTACTTCAGAATCTGCTGGATGATGTGGAAGAATTCCATGAGCGTGCTCAAGAAGCTATGATTGATGAGATCCCAGACTCTTCCAAGCTGCAGGAGTTGATAGACATGGGCTCCAGCCTTTATGTTGAACTTCCTGAACTGCCAAGGTTGAAGCAAGAACTGCAGCAGGCGCGGTGGCTGGATGAGGTGAGGTCCACCCTCTTGGATCCCCAGAGAGTCACCCTGGATGTGATGAAGAAGCTGATTGACTCTGGTGTGGGCTTGGCACCACACCACGCTGTAGAAAAAGCCATGGCTGAGCTGCAGGAGCTGCTCACAGTCTCAGAGAGGTGGGAGGAGAAGGCCAAGGTCTGCCTGCAGGCCAGGTGAGTGTTTCTTTTCAAACTGGTCTTAGAGGTCACATAGTCTTGTGTTTCTCAGCCCCTTTTGAGAAGTGTGGTGAAAAGTTGGGTCCTTGGAGCTGTAGTTGCCCTTCTTATTTTGTTGGGGTTTTTTTTTAATTTTTGACTCCCAGCAGTTAGATTGCTCAAGAGTTGGATTTGAGATTGCTGAATTGCAGCAGTGTTGATTCCTTTCACATTGCACAGTGGCAGGAGGCTGAAGCTGTGGATGTTGCTGCTGTCTTTGCTATTCATCCCCCTCCACAAAGAACCCCGACTATGCTACCAACATGAGACAGCTTTCTTGGTGTTAGGGGTTGTGATGCTGTGCCTTTTTGAGCCTGACTGTGCCAAGCCCATCAGCTTTCTCACCTCCTGTTATTTGTAGCACCTTCCAAGCATAGAGCCATGGGACCCTACTGCAGTGTAGTGATGAGGTTGCATCACCAGCCTGTTACATTTATGACTTTAGATGACTGGCATTTTGAGAAAAGGCTGGAATTGGCTTTTTCTTACTCTAGACCACGCCAAAGTGTGATGGCTCTGGAGGGCATCGTGAACGAAGCAAAGAACATCCCTGCTTACCTGCCCAACGTGCTGGCACTGAAAGAAGCCCTGCAGAGGGCTAGAGAGTGGACAGCCAAAGTGGAGGCCATTCAGGTAGGGGTTACAGCAGCGACCTCAATCTTCTGCTTGCACTCTTTTATTTGGATGTGTCCTGTATTCCTGGCACCTTTCCTCACACAGGTGGCCCGAAGAGAAGCCTTGCTATGGCTCTGAAATGTCTTTACCAGAGCTTGTGTACTTGATTTTCTTTCTGTGCATTTGTTTCCCCACTGGCTATCCAATTTCTATTTCCCTTCTTTTTATGCGTTTCAGTGTGGATGTAAAAGCTAGCAAATTCATTATGGTATGGTATTTAGTTTTGGAACTGTTCAGCATGCTGTCACTGAAAATATTTAGCTGCAGCAGAGGATGCTGTCAGGTTTTCAGTTTTGGATCTGGCTGTGGAAATTTTTTTTGTTTCTTTGTTTTCTCCCTAAAATGTTGTAAGATTTAATGGCACTGGTGGCCGGAATTTTCTGAAAGAGATGAATTAGTTCAGTAACCTCCCCTTCTACTGGTCTACCCAGATAACTTGATCCAGAGTTCTATGATCTTCATGGGTGCTGATTGCTGAACTAGAACGGCTTATCTTATACCAGGTACTTGTTGGGAGTTGAAGTGAGAATCCCAGTTGATTGGACATCAGCCCCTATACAACTCCTGCTGTTAAACAGACAGCATTCAGATAACTAGAAATGGAATGTTGTCTTACTCCCTAAGCCAGCTGGCCATGTCAAAATGACTGTTCAAATAAAAGCTGTATGAGAAAATTGTTGAAAATAACTGTAGATTGAAACTCTGCCCTCCTTTCCTTTCCTATGGAACTTGATTTTAGGCAGTGACAAAATAGTGTGTGGCTTGAAATTAGGCTGGCAGCTTATGTAAGGATGGAGTTGTTAGTTAGAAGAGTGTATGTCACTGCAGAACGGCAGCAGCTACGCGTACCTGGAGCAGCTGGAGAGCCTGTCCGCCAAGGGCCGGCCCATCCCGGTGCGCCTGGACGCCCTGCCCCAGCTGGAGTCCCAGGTGGCCGCAGCCCGCGCCTGGAGGGAGCGCACGGCAAGGACCTTCCTCAAGAAGAATTCCAGCTACAGCCTGCTGCAGGTGAGCCACACGTGCTGCCCTGGCAGGAACTCGCTGCCCTGGCAGGAACTGGTCCTCGTGGCCCTCGGCTGTCTGCAGGGAAGAGCTGCTGCAGTTGCACTGGGTTACAGTTCCTTTTCAGAATAGAGTGTAATTGCAGCTGTTCTCAGGTGAAAAGAATGAAAAAGGCAGAAAGTCTGTTTGGTACTCCTGTTTTATGTACAGACAACTTCATCTCTTACATTTGAAGGAAGAGGGGAAAGTAAAGCATTTCTTTTGTCATTGAAGAAATGTAGGCCTGAAATGGACACAGGCCTGTCTCAAATTGATAAATGTTTTCACTTGCCTCACTGTTTAAATGCTAAGAAAATAGATTAGATATTTTAGAAACTGTTTAAGAAAAATTTGTCAGCTACTGTTTATTTCACTTCAGTGGATGTAGTGACTGCCCTTGTTCTAATAAAAATCAATCATGTGTTTGAAGATCTATCATATCTACTTGAGAGGCTTCCCTTTTCTAAGAAAACAGTTCCAGTTCAACTGCATTTTCAGGGGCTGTATTTTTCATTCTCTTACGTTGTTAATTCTCTGCAGTTTGTCTTCATTTTTAGTGAGATGTCCAAATCCAGACAGAATCCCCACTCTGACTCCCTAGTGCCATGTGAAGTAATTACATCTTGTGTCTCAAAGGGGGTACTGATGTTTAATGTTTTCCAATGGGATATTCCCCATTGCAACCTCATCACATGATTTTTGTTCACTTTGTGATACACTCTAGGTACAGCTTTTTCCTCTATACTCTTCTGCCTAACTAGTTATTTAATGTGTTCTGGTCTTGAGTTTTCGTAAATGTAGCAATTTGAGCTTTCCTATATTGAATTTAATTTGCTAGATTTTATATTTTTACTAGTCATGATGACTTAAAGCTTTATTCTTGTCCTTAAAAGCGCTTTTCAGCCTCTCATATTGATATTAAAATGCTTATAGCATACTTTTACGGGTTTTTCAGGCACCAAATTGCTGATGTAAATGTGAAATAATTTTTCAGACTTGATTGATAAAGGCCGTTGAAGTGAATGTTGAACCATGGATGCCTAACTACATGTAGTATTTTGGTTAGTTATGTGTCTGATAGTGTAATCTAAATAAATTCTGTAATTTAATCAGCAGACACAGTGGCTCTCAGTTTGACCTGCCATGTTACTGGTTGCTGATGACATTCCAGTTGCACAGCTGCCAGATACTTCTATCCTTATCTGTTTATTCTTTTTTTCCTAGCATTAGCTGACAGGTATCAAAGGGGTTGGGTGGCTGAGTAGCTCTTGTTCCCTGGGGACGCTGTTGCCACTGCTTGATGAGATGTCCTTGGCATCCTTGGCTGGGACAGGCTGAGTTTCCTTGGTGGTTGCAGGTTCTGAGCCCGCGCACCGACATCGGTGTCTACGGGAGCAGTAAGAACAGGCGCAAGAGGGCCAAGGAGTTGATGGAGAAGGAAAAGGAGAAAGATCTTGACCTGGAATCCCTGAGTGAACTGGAGGATGGGCTGGAGGAGGCCAGGGACGCTGCAGCTGTGGTAAGGAGCAGTGCAAGGTGGTGTCTCCTGCTGTGTGAGGTTGTCATTTCTAATCTGTAGAAATTCTAGGGAAGAACTGATAAATGAATTCCACTGAAAAAGATACCTCATAATATGGTGTTTGACACAAGAATGTAGTTCAACTTTAGTTGCACTGAAAGTAGAGGGAAGCACAGTTCAGAGTGTAATTGCTGTTATTTAATACCGTTGGGTATGTGTAAGACTTACGTGCTCTTGGGTTAATATCTGTGGCTGTTCATTTAATATTAACATTGATTGAAATCATGTTGAAGTAATGAGGTGCAGCTCTGCCTTAACCAGGACCAACATGTATTTGGTTAGGTCAGTCTGCAAATGCTTGATCATGGACACTGGGCTGGAGGGAATGTTTCATTTGGTTCCTCTTTTTTGGAGGATATTCCTGCTGCTTATCAGAAGAATTTGCTGTTGTCTGGCTGCCCTTTCCCTGGGATCAAAGCAAATACATGCAGGGTCATTAATATGGCTTATACATGATCTGTTTTACTGCAGTACGCTTGGTTATAGTTACCTGAGTGGAGACACTAAGGAAGTGCAAGTTGCTTCAGAAGATATGTGGTCACTCAGATGCTCCTGAAACTATGCTCAGTTCCATTGTCTTGGTAAACAGATGAATGGAACAGATTGACTTCTTCTCTGGAGTCAAAACCTGTTCTTCTGGTGGCCTTATGACAGATTTAATTATGAACTTCAGAAACTTTGTAGGTATTGAGAAGGTTGTTTAAAGTTTACATAGCATCTCTGTCAGAAGGGCTCTATGGAGTAATGAGCAACTGAGGAGGAGGTATCTTAGATAAAGTTTTAATTAGATCACATAGTTCCTGAATTTTGGGCTAGTTTTAGATCTCTCGATCCGTTTGGGTCGGCTGGTATTTTTGCTTTTCTTGTGTTGCTAATAAAATGAAATTTCTCTTAGCTGTGGAGGTCATGACATGTTGTTGTCCTTGCTGGGCAGGTGGCCGTGTTCAAGGAGCGGGAGCAGAAGGAAATTGAAGCCATGCACGCGCTCAGGGCAGCCAACCTGGCCAAGATGAGCATGGTGGAGCGAATCGAGGAGGTGAAGTTCTGCGTGTGCCGCAAGACGGCCAGCGGGTTCATGCTGCAGTGCGAGCTGTGCAAGGACTGGTTCCACAGCGGCTGCGTGCCCCTGCCCAAGAGCAGCTCTCAGAAGAAGGGCTCCAGCTGGCAGGCCAAGGAGGTGAAGTTCCTGTGTCCCCTGTGCATGCGCTCCCGCCGGCCGCGCCTGGAGACCATCCTGTCGCTGCTGGTGTCCCTGCAGAAGCTGCCCGTGCGCCTGCCCGAGGGCGAGGCCCTGCAGTGCCTGACGGAGCGCGCCATGGGCTGGCAGGACCGCGCGCGGCAGGCCCTGGCCACCGACGAGCTGTCCTCGGCCTTGGCCAAGCTCTCCGTGCTCAGCCAGCGCATGGTGGAGCAGGCGGCTCGCGAGAAGACGGAGAAGATCATCAGTGCAGAGCTGCAGAAGGCAGCAGCCAACCCCGACCTGCAGGTAGGGATGGCAATGGCTCGCTGTTCCCTGTGCCTGCCATCGTTTAGTGGCCAGAATGCCTTGTTTTTCTTGGAGAAGCGTGGGGGGAGAGGGGAGGGCAGTGAAAGGCTGAGCACTACACGTGGTAAAACTTCGTACTTGGTTCAGTGCTCCACAGGTTTTGGCTGGCTTCTGTTGGGCACATTGCTGCTCCAGGAACAGGTCTGTTGCTCTGTACTCGCTGTCAGTAGCAACTGCCGAAGGTGCTTGTAAGAAACATCAGGTCAGTTGTAACAGCTGGGTACAGGCCTCAAGATGTGTAAAACAGTTGCTGCTTTGGTGTCCAAATTCCATTTTCCTCTTGACAGAATCCAAGGTCTCAGTATTTACGATTTCTCATGGATTGTCATTCCCAGGCATTTGGTGTCTTGTTAGTAAATTTCAGTGAGGAATGTAGTCAAACATATAATTCCATAGCTGACCTCCTCACCTTGAGGGTGAGGTCAAGTCATGCTGTGGTGAAGAGGCTATAATTTGTAGCACTGAAAAGCAGTATCTAGATCTTTCCAGTCACTAGTATTAAAGAACAGGTAATCAGAATCTAATGAAACATTTTACTTGGTTACGTCCCTATCTTTTTTCACATCTTGCTGTAACTGATTTCTTTTGTGATGTCCAGGCAGTTATCCTCAGGCCAAAAAACCACTGTTTTCTATGTTAATAACTCTTTAGGTTTTTACAGATTTTTCCTGGAAATTGTATTGTTTCACTCCCATATTCCATTTGTTTTTTAGGGACACTTGACAAGTTTTCAGCAGTCGGCCTTTAACAGAGTGATAGGGAGTGTGTCCTCATCCCCACGGCAGACTCTGGATTATGATGATGAAGAGACAGACTCTGATGAAGACATCAGGGAGACATATGGCTATGACATAAAGGTAAGTAATCCAGAGTGGTTTGTTTGCATGGAATTAATACAGAACACCTGCCTTTTATTAATCCATTTCTTCAGCATATTTATTGTATCTTAAGCTGTCTGTGTATATTCTGTGTATTCTGCTCTAGTGCCTACAGCAGAAGAGGTACTTCTGGATTTCTACCTGAATGTCCCCATTCTCTGAACTCTTGTGAAGTTTTGTAATGTTTTTGTGCAAAACTTCCAAAGTCCTGTTTGAATTTCAAATTGGTGCTGAGGAAAAAGATACACTTAGAAGGGATTTGTATTCATAACACCCTGGAGAATGAACATTGCTTTTATGCCCCATTCAGAGATACCACGAGTCATAAATACAACTATGTTATCTATATGGAGAGCTCTTGGAAAGTTTTTGCTACAGCAAAAAGATTAGCCTTCAAAAACACCATGCTGTGTTAGAAGTTGCCTGATGCCAGAGCTTTGTTCATGTTTTCAGACCTTTCTCTGCATTCAGCCTTGTGTAAAGGAGGTATATGTGTTCCATTCTGGAGTGTGGAATTTTTTGAGACAAGATGTCTGGATCGTGTTGTGACATTAGTGTTGGGATTCAGGACAGAAATTGGAGCTGCAGTTAAATTTTTGAAGTATTTTATCTAGAGAAGAAATTCCATGAGAAGAGGCGGTTGTGGAGAAAACCATGTGTTTTCAAAGTATTGAAATGTCCTTTTGAAATCTGTAGAGACAAAGGCAATGCCACAGGTTCTTCTTGAGCAGTGTTTTCTTTTTAGCATCATCTGTGCCTTAAGAGATACTATCTTAAGAGACATGTGAATTCTTCTAAGGCAGATATTCTGATTTATAGAGAGGCAGCACATTCTCCATTCCCTCTATAATCTCCTATTTTTAAGTGTTTGTTTCTCAGCAGCCTGATGTAAATACACAGTTTTGTCTTACAGTCCCCTGTGAAATGCCAACAAGAATACATTGCTGTTGGGTGCTACAGCTTTTAATTAGTTTAGTTTTTTATATATAAAAGTAATTCTCAAAACTGTTCTTTGCATCAAGAGTCTTAATAAAGCATTTCTGAAGGATGTGGCATTTTCTGAGGCTGTAACAAAACAGATGTCAAGAAAGATAGCATATGTTTGCCAGGATCTCAGGGTTTTGCAGGAGCATAATTTCATTTGTTTAATGATTCTATATACATCATTTAAAAATCTTACTTCACCCTTTTGATTTGGATGTTCATTATATGTAATTGTAGCAATCTAACAGTAAAAATCTGTTTAAGCAAAGCTGAGAGAAACAAGAAATGTGTATTGTTAGGTCAACTAATATGACTGAAAGAGAAGACAAATTTTCAGGCAACCAATCAAATTCTTCAGGTATAAACTAGGAGAAGCAAGATTTAAAAAACAAACAAAAAACCAAAACAAACAAAAAACTCCAACAACCCAAGGTTGCTCAGAATTTAATTATTTTTATACTGTACAACTTTTAAGGGTTGGATTTTTTCAATTTTTGATACATAGAAGTGTTCAGTGTGTTTAAAAAAAGATACAGCTCATTATGCATTGTGTATGAATTTGCTCCTGTTGTGGACCCTGTAGAAATGATCCTCAGTTTCTGAGGGTCCATAGACTGTATTTTGAAAACCAGTCTGGCTTCTCAAGAGCCCAGTTGTTACAGAAATAGATAGAAAACTATGATCTCTTTGATTATATTATATGTCTCTTAATTAAAACATGGTTCTTGCCAGTAAATCTTCATTAGGAGTGCAGTAGGTAGATTTTTTGTAAGATTTGTTCCAAGCAGAGACATTCACTGGTCAAATCACCTATAATTTGTTTTCATTTTTTGTCTTGTATTTTTTTTCTCATTTCTTTGCATTGGTATTGCCTGTGGCCAGTAGTGATGGTTTTTTAAAAGTCAATTTACATGTTAGCCCTGAACTTCCTTTCATGTAGTACAATAAGATACCCATAACAAGATATTGTTCACAATACAAACTCTTAACAGTGCAGGGAGAAATACCTTCCTCTTTCTATTTATATTTATTCTACCTTTTCATCTGGGCAATTTAAATTTCAATTTCCCACCTGTAGTTCTCTACAGAAATCATTAGTTTGTATATTGCTTTCCTTTAAACATGCAACTGAAGGCCAGAGAGAGAGAGAGAGAGAGATTAACATCCTTGAACTCCCTCTTTGTCATGAAATGAGAGTGTCTTGACCAACACCTTGAGCTGTTCAGTGTCTGACTCAGCACACTGAGCTGAGCACAAGCCAGTGCCATCATTCCTCTGTTCATGGCAATATTCACAACAGCCCTCTTCCTTCAGTTGTTGGTCCTAACTTAAACTCATCTAACACTGCCATAAAAGTACTGATCCCAGAGCAGTGTTTGATTGTCATTATATTGATATTTGTTGCTGTGCTGGAATGCCCTTTTCCCCCCATACCTCTAAAATCTTAAATAATTTCTTTCTGTAGTCACTGAATTTACTCAGCATACCCCCCACTTTACTGAAGATACAAGTCTTTATGGGCTTGCAGTCAGACTTTTCAAGCAAAATAATAAATTATGTAGGGTAAGGGAAAGCCTCTTTTCATCATGTTGACTTCTGAAGACCATACTTAGGGACTGCTGAGTGAGGAAACTTGTCAAGTGTTTTTCATGCAGTAGCTGTAAATATACTGACCTATCTCCATAGTTCTGTATTCATCATTTAAGTAGGGATATAAATTTTACCTTTGGTCTTGGTATTTCTGATGGTGTGCTTTGGAGAATGGCTTTAGGAGCAGCAGGCTGCTCAGTCTTAGTAGAGTTTACTTTGAAGTAGGTATTTTCTGGATTCAGATGTTGCATGTTTTCTGTGGGTCTTTTTCAGGACAATGCCAGTGTAAAATCTTCCAGCAGCTTGGAGCCCAATTTGTTTTGTGATGAGGAAATCCCCATTAAATCAGAGGAGGTGGTGACACACATGTGGACTGCTCCCTCCTTCTGTGCTGAGCACGCCTATTCCTCTGCTTCTAAAAGCTGTTCTCAAGGTATTTGCTTTTGTATACATTGAGATAAAATCAGTTAGGTAACGAGGATGAGAGTCAGTGGGGAGTGGAACTGCTCTGTTATCCATACTAGTTGTACAGGATATGTTGTCTGGAGGAATGTACAGCAGAGTTACATTGCAGTTAGTTTCCTGATATTTGATCTGCAAACCTGTGCCAATGTGTTTTGGATGTTACTGTTTCTCACCTTAAAATGTTGTAAAAAATAATGTAATTTCTTTTGGTTTTGATCTCTTCCTTTTATCTTTATGTGACTTTGCCTGGGGAGGTTTAGATTGGATATTGGGGAGGATTTCTTCACTGGTGGTAAGGCATTGGAACAGGCTGCCTGGGGACGTGGTGGAGTCACTGTCCCTGGAAGTGTTCAAAAGACAGGTGGATGTGGCACTTGGGGCCATGGTTTAGTGGTGAGCCTGGAAGGGATGTAATCTCAGAGGTGTTTTCCAGCCTTAATGATGGTGTGTCTTGGCTCCTGTCTGGAAGGTTCCAGCACTCCAAGGAAGCAGCCTCGGAAGAGCCCGCTGGTCCCTCGCAGTTTGGAGCCCCCTGTGTTGGAGCTGTCACCTGGAGCAAAAGCTCAGCTGGAAGATCTGATGATGGTAGGAGATCTACTGGAGGTGTCTCTGGATGAAACTCAGCACATCTGGCGGATTCTACAGGCCACTCACCCACCCTCTGAGGACAGGTTCCTTCATGTCATGGAGGTAGGAAACTCAAAGAAATACTCTGGTGTGGAACAAAAATCCCAGCACATTCTGTTGATGGATTTATATGAACACGATCTTGAGTAGTTGAGTGCTCAGTTGCTTGTCCTGTTTGGATTTCACCTGGAGGGAGTAGTCGATTACAGAAAATAACAGAAAAAGTGCTGCAGGAATTCAGTTCTTGGTCACTCATGCCGTAGCACTGTCCTCCACAGTTAACCATATTTAGAACAGTGTTCTCAAGTAGTTCCATGTGCAAACCTTATTTTAGAAGATAACAGGTTAAGGGAGGAAACACTCTTCTTGATTATGCCTGGAAACAGAACTAATCTGCAAAAGAGTTACAAGAAACATTTAGGAAGATGAAAAGTTACACTTAGCTTATATAACACGTTACCTGTATGGTACTGAACTTTGTTACTGGGGAAAACATGTTTTGATAATGCAGACAATAAGATTCCTACTCTTCCTCAGAATGACGTAGACATAGCAATTTTTTACTGATATACTGTGAAGATGTCCTGATTGCTTTGCCCAGCTGCAGGTGGGTCAGGCAGGTTTGTCTGCTGATTCTGAGGTGAAGTCAAAATCACTTTGCTACATTGATGCAGAGGGCAAGGGATGTGTGCTGGAAGAGAAGGTCAGCTGCTGGCTTGAAGAGGTTGAGTGGAACCCATTTTTATCATCTGTGAGCTGCAGTTAGGGGTCAGTTTGACCGTATGTAGCTATGGATTTTATGAGGGCATGTTGGGTTACTGAGCTGCACAGCAAGAACATAAGATTATGGTGCTCTTGGCTTTTTCGTGGTGTACAGGAATACAAAATGCAAGGTTGCATGCTGTGAACAGTGAGGTTAGGTGAACATATTCATTGGTGTCTCATTTTCTGCGTGCCATCCATACACAATGGGTGAGTTCAAGTGTTGCCAAACTGCATCAGTTAAAAGTGTGGAGTATAAAAGTGCCCCTGCCTCCCAAGTACTGCTGCTTTACCACCTTTCACCCCCAGTACTACATAAGCTTAATGTTCCTTTAATGTCATGGTTTTGGCAGGGAATTGATTGAAGAGCAGTTTGAATGCCAGCAAATAACAATTTATAAATAATATGCCAGACTGTTACATTAATAGTTAAGTAAAGCTTTTTTCCAGGGGATTGGGTGAGGAGTGTAATGTGTGTGTGTTACAACACTTTCTGGTTAACCTTTATGAATACTTGCTTGACCAGAACTGCTCATTTTTAATTGAATACATTCTGTGTCTTTTTACATACAAAATAAGTAGACTTCTGTGAAATAATCTTGAGAGGATTTGGTTTTGGGTGGAGTAGCTGTATTAAGTAATGCACAGTAAACAACTCTCTACTGGCTTATAGTATGTTCTTAATCTATTAATAATTAAGGTTAAAGTATATAGCTGCTGTTTGTACAAAGGACTACACAAGTGAGTCTTCCAGGTATGAATGGGACTTTTCACTGTGAATTCTACCTGCAGGGACAGAGCTGGCCCACTTGTGGTCTGAATCTGTTCTTGAAGAGCTCTTGATGCCAGGGTATTTGCAATGTCTGCCAGTTTGGAAGCTGTTCAAATAATGGATGTTGCTTTCTCTTCTTGCTTGAGTTGATGATATATTTTAAGAATTCACCAATTACTCTTCCTTAATCTCCAAAAGAGAAGAAAGCAGTTGCTTTCTCTCAAAAATAATCATTTGTTAGACGCTCTTGTTTATTTTTCATCTGAGGTCAGTCTTGCCTGTAATTAATCTTCTCAACTTCTATTAGAAAACAATGTGAGAAGGGAGTTGTAATTATTGCTTATTTTGCCTTCTTACCCTTGCTGATCATTTACTTTTTCCACTGGTATTTTTGGCTGATTGTACTTTGACACAGTTGATAACACTACCTAAGTTGTTATAGTCTGGTGAAAACGAATTTAAGTGCTTTTTTCGTTTAGAATTTGTAAGTGTGTTGTTGACTGGATTTCTTCATGCCATATCGGGGTAAAGGTAGAGGTAAATACAATTCTCAGACCTCAGGTTTTGCAGGGAATTTGTATTTGAGTAAAAATCTGTCTTTTTCTGTGAAGGATGACAGCATGGATGAAAAACCACTGAAAATGAGAGGGAGAGACTCTTCTGAGAGGAAGCGGAAACGAAAATTGGAGAGAGCAGAGCAGTTCTTTGGAGATATGAAGCAAAAATCTAAAGAGCTGAAAAAACTGGAAAAACCCAAGAAGAAGAAGCTAAAACTCACCATGGATAAGACAAAGGAGCTGAACAAGCTGGCAAAGAAACTGGCTAAGGAAGAGGAGCGGAAGAAGAAGCGAGAGAAGGCAGTTGTGGCAAAGGTAGAACTGGCAAAGGAGAGCACAGAGAAAAAAAGAGAGAAGAAGGTTCTGGATATTCCTTCCAAGTATGACTGGTCAGGAGCAGAAGAGTCAGATGATGAGAATGCTGTGTGTGCTGCTCAGAACTGCCAAAGGCCCTGCAAGGACAAGGTGAGTTTCCCCTTAGTTCTGTCCCAGGCAATTCTGTGCTAAGTCAGAACCCCTGTGCCAGGTAATATTTAAGTTGAACAACATGAGAAGCCAAAGTGATGTGGTTAGAAATGAGAGAAGATTGAGTAATACTTGGATAGGTACATAGGTTTAGCAGATTAAACTGTAGAACTTCCTTATCTTCTTAGGTACTTCAAAGCAGAAGATGGAAAATTAGAATCTGGTAAAAGGTACTCTGTTTTGGTTGGGAAGTTAAACTGCTTCAGGCTGTGGAATTTTTTGTTGACTATGTGCAACGTGCATTGGCTGATTCAAAGGACTAATTCTTTGACTCAGAAAGAAATGTTCCTGGCTTTACTGTGTTCTGAGCAGGAGTGGGATGTGTGATAGTCCTAAATGAAGTAGATTTTCTGTATTTCTTGCATACACTGTTAACAGTGATGCTGCAGGCTGAGTGATACACAAACTTCAGTGGTTCATTTTGCTTGTTGGAGATAAACAATAAATTATTTTAGACCCGATGGGATTGTTACAGAAGAAACTTGATCTGCCTCTCTCTGTGTCTGCCTGTCATGACTGTCAGCTTTGAACACAGACTGATGATCAAAATTTTTTTGAGATGTTTTTTCTGTACATTTCTGTACTTTTGTACTTTCAGCAGGTGAATGCTATACTTGTCAAAAAATGGTGGATTCAGGAATGTAATGACTGAAGCTGCAGCTGTTACGTCCATTACTAATCACTTTGGAAAATTTGTTCAGGAGTAGTTGGCTACAAACTGAAGTAAAATCTGTATGATGATAATGTTCTTTCATTTTCTATAGGTTGCCACTACTGTTGGTTTTCTGATAGAGTTTTACATTCCCCTGTAAGTGGAAAGCAGAACTACAGCAGTAACAATTTTATAGCTGTACCAGTAGATGCCATTAAAATGGAGAATCTGTGTTCCTTACCCTGCAAATCTGAGCTTCTGCCCACTGACTCCACTTAACATTACTTTTATTCAAAGAATTGCAGAAATCAAATAATTCATTTTTTTTCTTTCTACATTCTAACTAATTTTTTGTCTTTTCCAAATTGTTCTACAGCAAGTTCAGCTCAAAGTTTGTATTGTAGTTTAAATGTTCTGACACTTAGGACTTAGATTTAGAAAGCTGCTGTTTGATAATGCAGTCTGAGGGTGTGTTTGGAGACTCTCACCAGTGCTGAAGTAACCACCCCTGAGCATTTAAAATGTGTTTTAGCACACCTTTCATCTGAGGAGAGCTGAGTCATCTTCCTCAGGAGTAGTAGAGTGGTTTTGTACTGTTGCAGTGTAAGGAGGATGCAAGGAGGGCAAGGTTTGTGGAAGAGTCAGTTTTTATTAAACTGAAGAAGCTCGTTTAAACAAGCTCCGTAGGGCCATGAATTTCTGCCCCAGAGCTTTTATATTCTTGGTACTTCAGGTGGGTTTAACAGAAGGTGTTTTCTCCCTGGAGGTGCTGCCTGTCTGTCCTTGCTGGTAACAGGCTGTGCTGCTGGTGTGCTCTCTTGCAGGTGGACTGGGTGCAGTGTGACGGGGGCTGCGATGAGTGGTTCCATCAGGTGTGCGTGGGGGTCTCCCCAGAGATGGCTGAGAATGAGGATTACATCTGTACAAACTGTGCCAAGAAACCCCTGCAGGGACCCAGCAGCCCTGCCCACGCCCCACCTCCTCCCTTCTTGCTGAGCTACAAACTACCAATGGAAGACCTCAAGGAGACGAGTTAGCAACTGCTCCATGGCCAGGACTTGTTGGGAAATGGACCACTGGAAGCCCTCAGAAGGAGAGGGTTTGAAGCTGGTGCAGCCCCTGCGGGTCCCTGCAGGGATGGACAGAGGTGCAGGGGGTTGGTCTGTTCCCACAGCTGCTCCCGGGACAGCGGCCGTGCCGGGGCACCTCTGAGGGCCCCTCTGTGCTGGCACCGCCGGAGCAGGAGCTGCAGCCGCCGTCTTCTGACCCGAGCTCCCATCTTCCAGGGTGGCTGCTGCTCTCAAGGACTGAGCAAACTCGAGGCTGTTAGATTAGACCCTTCAGGCTGTTAGAAGTACGTGTTGGCAGTGGAGCTGGCCTGGAGCTGGTGGGCATGGGCAGGAGCTCTCAGACCTCCCAGGTTTCCCTGAGGAGGTGACTTTGGAAGTTCTCTTTGGCCTCTCCGTGCCAACCCCGTGTGCACAGCAATGTCTTGGGAAAACGAAATTGCCTCCATATCCAGGCAGCTAACACTACACTATAAGGGTGGGAGCAAGTGGATGAATTTCTTTTAATTTCTCTTTTGTAGCTAAAGGGCAGAGGAGCTCATAATCTCAGAATTCAGCAAAGGTTCTGTTTACCAAAAACAAAGCCCAACTCTACTCCACTAGGCAAAATTTTTTCCTGGGTGGGTAACAACTGATCTTCCTGTCCTGAGGAGGGCCAGAAAACATTGATAATGTTTAGCTAGACCAGAACTTGGGAAGAGCAGAGTGCTTCCCTTTCCACAGGGATGCTCTCTCCTGTTCGAGGCTTTGCTTAGAGTTCTGCACTCCTGCACATTGAAGTTGTGTGGCACAGGGTGGAGCTGGCAAGGAGGTACAGCAGCCAGGGCACAGCTTCTGAGATCTGTACCCAGGGATGGGAAGGAAAGACAGCCCACTTACCTCAGAGGTTACACTGACATGTGCTTCTGTGAAAAGTTTCACTCAACTCTTTCCAGTATCACCAGGCCACGGGCATGGCCTCCTGTGATACCAGCAGACAGATACAGTATCTGCAGATACTGTTCACAGTGCAAACCCCTCCCTGCTGGCTTTGCTGCATGTGTACCAGTGTACAATCAGCAACAGTTCTTGTTTGAAGTTGCCCCTGGCTTTGCCAGAGGACCAGAGGGCTTGGGGTCATCCTGGGTGACAGTTGTTTTAGTAAATCCATTTTTAAAGAAGGACTTGTTTTTACTTTTTTCTAAATGTCTCAGACTACTGACTTGTTCTATAAATAGATTATTTTTCTTTGAGTTTTTTATACTTACCACTGTTAACCAGCAGCACAGACAGAGGTTCACAAAGCAAAAACCTGCCCGTGGGCTTGGGTTTTTTTACTCCATTCCTTCCTTGTAGTACAAGGAATTAGCAGTTACCTTCCCCATTCTAGCTTGACCAGCTGCCTGTGTTTAAATAGGTAAATACATTTCATGTGCTACCTTTGTGTTTGGGTTTGTTCCTGTTAGTGGGGCATCTGGGCCTTAATGACTCCAGTGGATGCTGGCCTTGTGTATGTGAATGTCTGAAGTCAGCCCCTGGGCTGTCTTGTCCCCCTCTCCACTCCTCCCTATTGTGTTTCCATTCTTCTGCAGTTCTAGGAGTGTTGTAAGTAGTGTCCAGTCTTACTAGGAGCTGGACTGGGATTTAAAGAAATATTGACAAAAACAAAGGTGTGCTGTCTTGACTGTTCTGTGTCCCTTCTCTTGTTCTCTAATATTTGGAAGTTTATTTATCTGGCAGAATTATCCATCCAAAAAAAAAAACTCAGCTCAGGTAAACAGAACTTTATTGTTTTCTTCTGTGTGCCTGTTACCTGGGAGGAGGAAAATGTGCAAAAGAAAAAGAAATAAAATGGAGGGCAGAAGATCCAAAGTCTTGGGAGCTTTGAGTGCAAATTGGACACAGACTTATAATTGCTGCTCCTTAAAGACTTAATGTGGTGTTAAAAGCAAAAGCAAGCTGTGGTTTAGCATATGGCTGAACGGGCACCCTAGCAAATTTAAGAGTATTATTTGTTTACTTATTTATAAAGGAGTCTATGCTTTAGATAGACATACCCTCTTTTTGCCTCCAATTACTTTTTTTTCCTTCTCAATGTACACTTAGTTTTGGTAAACTGATTTAAACAGTTGTTACTTTTCCTTCGAGCTTTAACTGATGGTACTACATAAATGTTTCCCTATATGGAGTGGATAAACTATCTTGTCACAGATGTTTAATCGTTCCACAAGTAGACTAGTACAACATTTCTTAAAGAATCCCAGTGTTCTGTATTCTTTCCTGACTCCTAGAATTTGTGACACAACAGGGAAGATCTGGTTAGCATCTCCTGTGAGGCACTGAGCATATCCTGGTAGCCATTCCTGCATCTCTGTCGCATGAAGTCGTTGTCTGTAATTGCCATCAACTGGAAAAGAGACCTTTGAGTAAAGCTGCATTGCATCTTCCTGTTTCTCTGCCTAGAAGGTGTGGTGGAGAGTGTTGACAGCAGCACTAGTTACAGCAAGATGGAAACAAACAGCTCGACAATGCAACCTTGTAACAAGCACGGCAAAGAGCAAACAACTGAAAGAAATGTGTAAATCGTATGCAAAAGTCACATTTTTTGCTGTTTTTCATGCAGCCACATGGAGAGCCTCTGTTCCACTGTTGGAAGGAGGTTGCCACATTTTTTTTCTGGTCACAGATGTCTTGTCTGCTTTTGGATAAGGTGTTCATAAAGTGGAGACCATTATTAGCTTTACATTTTATTGTTTTAAGCTTGTTTTTTAAGAGCATAATTCCTATCAAAGGATTGCTGATGCTATGAACTTATGAATAAATGTTAACTTTTGGAAAAACCTGTAGTTAGTGGTTGAAAAACCCGAAGCTACAGCTGTGGTATTCTCTCCAGATCCTAGGAGTTTGAATTTTTATAAAAGCATATACAGAAAAGCCAGCCAAAGCCAAGATAAAAATGTTCTTACAGGTCTGCTGCAGCTGTGGGAAAACTGTCATGCTTTGGGGACAAAATCTCAGTACACAAAAAATACTGGCTCATGTATCTAGAAAGGTGTATGTCTTAATGCTGTAGTCTAGAAAGGCTACTTGCCACTGCTGGTGTTACTTCTTCTTGTGTGTCTGACACAAAAGGTCAAAGAAATTACCTGAGCTATTGTGAGGAGCTGAAAATGGCCAGGGCTTGAGTTGTATAGCTTGTACAAACTATGTGTTTTCAGGTTTTTCTTGTGAAAAACAGGGTCTGGAATTTGGCAGCTTTGCTTGCAGAGAGATAAATGTTATTGCTGACCTTCAGTACCATTGCCTTTAGGATTTATGCTTTTGACAGATCTGTAGCTGAATGCTTCTGCAGCCTGGACCATTGGTAATGAAGACTTAAGAGGAAATATTGTTGATATTATGGGAATTATCTGAAGGGATTGGAACAGAGTCACACAGCATAAGGTAACAGGCAAATTGGCTGTTGTATCAGCCACGCTGTGAAACTTGCATTGGTCTTTTCAGTTTTTAGAATCAGAGAGTAATTTGGGCTGGGGAGTACTTCTGGGGGTCAACCTCCTGACCAGAGCAATGCCAGCTTTAAAAGGAGGTGAAATTTTTCAGGGCTGTGTCCAGTGAAACTTTGAATATTTCCAGGGATGAGCATTCAATGACTTCTCCAATTTCCCATTTGGTTTTGTAGCATCTTCAATGCAAAATTCACTTGCTGTAATGTGCCTGTTGCCAGAGTCTGGCTCCTTTTCTCTAATTCTCTGATTTTCTCTAATCACCCATTGGGTAGTTGGAGACTGCAGGTCCTGCAGCCTTGGTTTCCAAGCTGAACAATCCCAGCTCAGCCTCCCTTGAGCCATGGCATGAGCTGCAGCCTTCTGACAGTCTTGGTGGTCCTTGTTGCAGGTTGGTCAATGTGCTGAGGAGCCCAGTAAGGCTGGATGTGTTACTGTAGATACAGCTTAAAATTGTTGGATACATGGGGGGAAATAAATTCCTTTAACCTGCTGCTCATACTTTTGCTGTGCAGCCTCTTACAGGGCTGGCCTGTATAGCTACAAGTGCTGCTGACTCGTTTTCCTGCTCAGCTCCAGGTCTGCTGCTTTGTAATTTCTCAGCTTAAACTTTCCTTCAGCACATCCCTTCAGCCAGGAAAGATCCAACGGAATGGGAGTTGCTCCTCCCATCTTTTGGGCTCTGCTGCCCTCTGCCAGCACTGTTGGATGTCATGTGAGTGTGCTCTGTGCCACTACCCAGGTGGGTAAGAAAAAACACCTGAGGTACTGCACTTGCAGCTGTCCATCTCAAATTGATGACTGCTGAAGCCTGAGCAAAGAAGTCCACCCCAGTTTTCACTGCCACTGTAGGTTGTCCCTCCACTCCCTAAGTGTGTTTTTGCTGTAAGTCAGGGTGAACACCCACTGCTCTCCCCTTGTCCATAGAGTTCATCACTAAGGTTATAGTGGTGACTTACCAGTCACCGTGTCCCTCATGGGCATGGATGTTGGTTTTGAGGATTGGTTCCATCATCTTTCTCCATTGAGTGGGTGTGATGTACAGAGGGTTCTTCACAGTCTATCAAGGACCTGATCTTCCTGTTTTTCCTAGGGTTCAGATGTTTTCCTAGGGGTGGAAAAAGTTTCTTAATATCATTCCTGAAATAACTGTTACAATTGCTGTAAGAAGTTGAGTGCTATGGTCCACTAAAAGCAAGATTTGAGTCTTACTCCAGTTAGATGCAAAGGAAAAGCAGGGAGCTCCTTGACATCCTGTCCAGCTGTGGTCAGTAGGAATGTGTTTGGTCAGCCTGCCTGGAGCACCAAGGCAGCAGGAGGTGCAATAAATCCAGCCCTTATCAGCATTGCAGCCACGCTGGCTTTGGGAGGCTGATAAATGTGAGGGGCAGCTGGAAACTGCCCAGCAGACGTGGAGAGCATTGAGCTTTGTGTGATGGGATGGCTCAGCACAAGTGAGGGTTGTAGGTGAAGGAAACAAAAGTAGCCAGGATTTATTCAAAAACAAACATTTGTAAGGAGCTGTGCTCAGAATGGCTTTGAAACAAAAGCTCTGCTGCAGTCAATAGTTTGAATCCGAGGCGGGGCATTGTGTCCTAATGGGAGGCTTTTCAGAGGTCGGTTTTTGTGTGTATCACCCCAAAAAAGGCATTTAAAGCCAAGTGCCAGAGGGAGCTGCCATCCGAGGAGAGCAGCCACCTGTGCACACAGGTCCTGGGATGATGGTTGGTGTCTCTGGCCAGCCTGGCACCTGCTTGTAGTGTTTTTGCATGTGTGGGTGATAGGCCAGCAGTGAAGGGCTGTGTCCCTGTGCAGGTTGTGCCCAGCTCAGCCCAGCAGGGCACGGCTGCTGCTGGGCTGTGACAGGGGCAGCAGAACCCACACAGTCCACACTGTGCCTTTGAGGAACAGCTCAGGTTCGAGTGGGATGTGAGGTGAGTAGCACATGGTTTACTTCTGTAAGCTAGTGATTTAATTTTTCACTTCATACAGCTGGAAATGCAGTTAATTCAGACATTGTCAGTGTACTGATAGTGCTTCATGCCATTATTTCCTCCCCAATAGTCTCTCAGGCAGAGGTAGATGCTTTGGCTTTGCCTAGAAACTTTCCTGGGAGAGACAGTGGCTGCTGAGAGCACCTGGTGGAGAGGTGGAATCATTGGCAGCACCCTGCCTGGTGCTGAGGGAGCAGCCCCAGGTGAGAGTGTGCTGCTGCTGCCAGAAGGGGAGGCTGCACTGGTGTAACCCGTTCAGGTTTGTATCCTACTGGTGAGCTTTGAACACAGCCAGCTTCTCACTTTCTGGGCCTTACCATCTACCATGGCACTGGTTTCCTCTGGCTTCTGCTGCAAATAGGCTTGGAATGGTCAGACTCTGGGATTTAGGGCAGTCAGAGAGTGCACAAAGCTGAACAAATAAATAATGGAGGAGTGCACAGCCACAGGAAAGGTGTTCATAACTTACAGGGTTTGTTTTTTTTTTTTTGCTGAGTAGTGTGATTCTAGGAAGCTGATGGGCCAAATACCTGTTGGGAACAGACAGTGGGCATGACCTTTGTGTAACTCCTGCGTGCAGAGGGTGCTGCTGGAGAAGCAACACCTGAGGTTTCTGCAAAAAGGAGCTCACTTTGCTTTAAGTACCAGCTGTTCCATGTCCTGTTTCTCAGCTCTGGTGATCTCAGAGAAACATTAATTCTGGTGCTTTTTGCTTTTGTCCCCCAGGGCCTTTCCATTACACCTTGGGCAGTCCCTGTTCTCAGGGAAGTGAGGCCAGAGGAAATCAGGACAAACTCCCTTTGCAGCCTTTTGTTTTGCTCCTGCCAAACTGCTTTTCCTTTGCAGCGGGGAGATGTTGCCTCCCTCCCTCTTAGGGCTGCCTGGCTCCTTGCACAGCAGCTGTGTGACTGCAGACTGTCCATTGGCATCACCAGGAGCAGCTGTGGGCAGCAGTAAAACAGCTGTGCTGGTTTGCTCACGTGAATCCACAGGTTCTATTCTAGCACTAGGGTGTATGCAGTTCATGTGTAGGGTGTATGTAGTAGGAAGCTTTCAAGGTAAATCAGAATATCAAAGACCAGTCTCCTTTTTCCTCTAGATCCCAGTTATGGTGAACACCAAAATTAAAAGTTCCACTGGCTCCATGTTTCTGATTAATTTCCCAATCTGAACACATCATCATTTTTTTCCCCTTTCCTGATCACCATGAAAACTTTGTATTTGGGCTGTGACAGACTTAGTGAAACCACATTCCCAGCACTTGTCAGGTGATTGGCAAGCCGTGCCTGACCCTCTGTGTTAGCTTGCAGGGATCAGGAATGAGGTGTCTTGCCAGAAAGAGTTGTGATGCTATGAGCCTCTCTGGCTGAAGGGAAGTCATTCATGTTCATGGTGGAAATACCTTGTGTTTATTTCTTCATGTGACCCCTTGATCTGGTCAGCCCCCTGAGCATCACCATTTGAATTCATGGTGGCAAAAGGGTGGCGTGGCTTGGAAGTTGAGAGTCAAGAATGGCAAAGAGTGAGGCTCACGAGCAGCAGCAGCAGCTGCCCTTTGGTTCCCTCCAGAGGGCTCCCAGGCCACCTTGTCCCTTGGGGGTGTGGTGGGCCAGCCCCAGCAGAGCAGAGCCGTGTGCTGCTGCTGCTGCCCTTGTGCTGGGCACCCGTCCCTGCTCTGCTGCTTCTCCTCCTCTTGGCTGCCAGGGCCAGCTTTCTGCAGCCAGCAGCTGCATCTGTTTGGAAGCAGAACTTTTTCATCTCTGGCACTCATCAATAGAAAAATAAGATTGCCTTAAGTTATCAAAACTGACAAATTACTTTCTCTTTTTTTTTTTTCCTTTCCTTTGAGGAAAAATGAGTAAGCCTGAAAGAGACTTGATGCTGGATGTTGCAACTGACTACCAGAACAGGAATGACTTGCAGACAGGGCATCAGCCCTGGTATGAAGGCTTGTGGTTCTTGCTTCAGGCAGAATTCCACGGAGCTGGGTGAAGGCTCTAGGTCTTGCTCATGTTGTGTCTCAGAGCCCCACCAGGCACGGGGCCAGTGCAGTGGGTGAGTGCTGTCTGCAGGGACCTCAGCAGGGCAGCCAAGGGCAGGTTAGGGAAGAAGCTTGGCAGCACAGGTCTCTGCTTCCTCCTGCACTGCCTTGGGCTGCTGCTGACCAGAGGAGCAAAACAAGAGACAAACTGCTGCTGCTGAGCAGTGGCCAGGAGCTGGTGGCTCCCACTCCTTGTGCTCAGACGAGGGCTGCCTGCCATGTTTTTAAGACAGAACATCTCCTGGCAGTGCAAGGATTTTTTTTTTTTAATCTGCTGTAATTTTGATTTTTGGAAGCTGGAAAAACTGAACTCATGTTTTATTTCTTTTTGACCATTTTTTGAATGCCCAAGTTTTCACTTTGTCAACTTTTGCATAGAAAACTATTTTTTTGAGAACCTTGTGAAGCTTTCTCACTCTGTCAACCAATGACTAGCTGATTACTGATGCCTCCTTGAATGGAAACTTTGTGTTCTGAGTAGTTACCAGCCCAGTAGTCGTGAGTTAAGAAGTATCTTTTTGTTTCTTCTTTACTTTTTGGAGTATTTAAGTAAGTATGCACAGATGCTCTGAGATCACTGGCCAAATCTTGCTTGTTTAAAAGCAGATTATGGGTTTTCTGTCAGGATTCAGTTAAGTGAGTACAGCCCTGTCTAAACTCGGAGAAAAGTTTTTCCCTTTTCCTGCCAGAATATCCCCCTTGCAGGCAGACAGGGTGCAGGGACATGCAAATCCCTGCCCTGTCAATGACTTCCATGTCATTCTTTCTGCAGCAGGTGCTTTCAGGCTTCTAACTTCACCTTGAAGGAGGATGTGCAGAGCATAAGGAAAGACCATCAGTGGTCCCCATATACAGCTCCCTTTCTATCCCTCAGTTTACCCTGCACCTCAGCAATCTGCTCTCCCTGGGCCACCTAAGCACCACTGCTGGAATTATGATTTCCTTTGGTATATGGCTCTTGGTATGAAAATGTCCTCCAGTTGTTTCCTTGGCCGCAGCAACAAACTGGGGGGTTTTAATTTCTTGATGCAACTCTCACCTTTCACATCAGGATGTCCATGAGTAGATTTTGGAAGGGCAGTGACTTGTGCCCTCTCCCTAAAACGTGTTCAGGCTCCATTCCCACAGTTACTCTGCAAGGGTTTGTTCAGGCTGCTCCTGACAACTGGTGCTACCTGATGGAGTTGAGAGGAAAGGAGGAGGAGACACTAAAAAAAGTGGAAGTCTTCAGGCTCAGGAGTCTTTGCTTGTTACTCAGCTCCTGCTTATATTATATTGTGTTTTATTATTTTATAAATACATATAAGGATCTATACTTAAGTGCTTATAAGGGCATAATGTTGCAGTGCTTTCATTTTGCCATAAAGAAATGAGGATACTTTTGAATTCTGAGCAGAAAAGCTCCTTTTCCTTGCTCATGTGTGCAAAGGGCCAGTGTTTAATGGGGACAGGTACTCAGGAGCAGTCAAAGCAGAGATGAGATGCAGATCTGTGTCCTGCACTCCTGATGACCTTTGATTGTGCATTGGTGTTCCTGCTTTAGTCTTGGGCTTGGTGCTCCTGACAGCCAGGTGCACACCCAAGGAGCACCTGCTGCTTTCATCCTGGCCTGGGGGAAACCACTGGCACTGGGCATAGCCCAGGGAGTGGAGACAGGAATCTGCAGCTCTGCTGCTGCTGGGAATTCCTGTTGCAACCACAGCAGGTCTAGGGGCACTGTTCTTGTGGTTTCAGCTGATCTCCTGTGCTCTGCCATGCTCATGGAGAGGGGCAAGCCAGCACACTGTCACCTGCACATGGAGCACTGTGTTAGCACTGCCCATGGCTCCTGCTGCAGAGGAGCAGGGGAATGGCAGTGGTGTCCTCAGGAGCAGGTTTTCCAGCACTCTGAGCATGCCAGCCCACACCCTAAGCAGTCCCTGAGCTCTGGCTCATGCAGAAATGTCACTTGTTTATCTCTGTGCAGAGCACAGTGCCCACACAGAGTATCTCACACACAAACCTGGGCATGGAAGTGAGGCCTCTGCTGCTCTGCAGGCATCCAGTGAGCACAGGCTTCTTCCAGCCTCAGGATTCTGGTTCTCCAAGCCATTATTCGGAAGCAGTTATTCACTAGGGAGGCTTGAAAGGCTGCAGCAGGATCTTCTGTCATGCAGGGGCTGCAGGCCCTGGTTTTCTGCTTCTGCTACTGTAGTTTCAAAATGTACGTGCCCTTCTGGGACAGAGCTTAGTGGCTTAGGCAGGAGTCAATCCTTTGTGCTTACTTTGGCTTCTTTCTCTGCTGAGCAGTCTCACAGGTTCCTGTGCAGCCTCTATTTATCCCCTTTCTGTGCATATTTGTGACAGTTTTGCTCACTACAGCCATGGTTGCTTGAAGCTGAACAACATTTGCAGGCTGAACAGGCCAGTAGCAGGGTGGTTATCAGGTGGAGGAACTGCATGGTATTTGCTCTGGCCTTTGGTTCCCAGATAATGTAACGGCAAATGCTGTTCCTGGGAGCTGGGAGGTGGCTCAGCAGATTGCACTGCCTCCACACACGTGGAGACAGAGTGTCCTGAGTGACAGAGGAGCAGAGAGGAAGTGGCACTGGGGGGCACAGTTCTCTCAGTGCTCAGCAGAGGCCAGATATGGCTGATGGCTTTTCGTGTTGGGAATGCGAAGCAGCAGCAGTTGTGCCCAGGCCACTCTCCTGAGAAGGCTTTGGTGGTTTGGGGCATAACTCATTTTAAAGTAGCTGCTACTTGCACAGCAGTAAGAGGTTGTGTTTGTCTCCCCATAAACATTTCCCTCTCCTCTTTTTCCCTCCTCGTTCCTCTAAGTAGGTGCCTTTTGAAACCTGCCTCTTTTTAGGTTTGAACTCTCTCCAGCTGACTGGAGGTGGCTTAGTGCTTTGGAGGAGAGAAATCCAACACTTGTTCCCTGCTCAGCTGGACATAAATATGAAGCAAGACCAGACCTAGGAGTAAGTTCTGTGGTTCCTCCCAGAGCATGAAGCATCAGCACTCCTGGGGTGGGCTGGGGCCAGATCTTTGTCTGTCCCAGACAAAGGCAGAGGACCGTATTATCTCCAGAGGCTTTTGTTCCACATTGGCTTTCTTTGGGCTGTAAGCACCTCCCTGGTAGCACAGCCACAGCTGCTGCTGGAAGACTGGATCAAGCTGAAGGCAGAAATCTTGGCAAATGTTCTAAGGTAAAGAGAGATAGGAGCAAAATGCAACATGAATCAACAGCCTTTAGGATTTCCCAGCTTTTCCTGGCCGAGGCGTGAGGCACTCTGACAGTGACCCCCTCGTCCAGAGCCCTTGCTCTTCTCCAAACTGGGTGCTGGGGAGAAGTGTCTAAGGCAGCTGTGCCCCAGCTGCACAGCTGCTCTGGCTGCTCGGTGCTGGGCAGCCTGCCCGGGCCTGCGGGACGTGCTCTGGAGGCGTTGCTGCAGCAGGGACTGTCCCAGGCAGGGCGGTGACAGCCGGGCTGCTGCCGTGGGGCTGGGGCACTGTGGGGCTCGGGCTGCTGCCTTCCCCAGCCCTGGTCCGAGGAGGCTCCTGAGCAGGCAGCCTCTCATCCCACACCCTTTTCAGGGGAGGCACCCACAAAGTAACTCCCCCGTGCCATGCTGGGGGTTGGCGTGAGTGTGGTGCCTGTGGGACAGGTGCCAGCGTCGTGCTGCCACTTGCCAGCACTTGTGGCACTGGAAGGGGCTCTGCAGGTGCCAGGGGGGTTCAGCTTGCACAATTCCAGGTGGCACACACTGCTACAAAAGCTCTTCCCTGGTGTTCTCCTTGTCCATATAAATATATGTGTATATCTATCCAGGTATTTTTAAATGATGTTATTTCAGTGGATCTCTGGATGAAGTTGTTTTCCGATTACTACAGCATGCGTATTACCTAGGTTTGTTCCTTTTTTAATATATTTTTTAAAGATCCACGTTTTTCCATGTCTCTTATTTTTTTCTTATAAACCTGTTTGGTAAACCTTTGTTTCTGACTGTCCCTATTCTTCCCCTTGCCTTAGATAGAGTTGCACTCAAAATCTTAGACATTAAGATTTCATCCTTTGCATTTTTCCCTTTAGATTTTCATTGCCTCTAATGGGTCAATAAAAGTCCCTCTCAATTTCTTTGCCTTCTACCATTTCAAAAATATGTATTGAAAGTATCTTTTATTTTCTGTAGTCTTAACTGATCCTTTGTGGTATTGTTAGTTCTTTTCTCTTTCTATTTTCTGTAGAAAGATTTTTAAAAAATCAATCTTTCAAGTAATATCTCCCAGAACCATATGGACTTTTTCTTGGTTCACTCCAGAATATGTGTAAACTGATGTTTTACTTGAAACATGCTTTGCTCAGGATTTTCCAGCTTGCTTTTGCACTTGTAGATTTAATATTTCCCCTCACTGCTTATGTTTACACTGAACATTTGTTTTCATTTTCGGGTTATTGTTGAGTTCAGTGCGGTCTTATCTCACTGGGTGGAAGTCAAATAGTCTGTAATTGATTGCACATTTTCCTATCATAGTCTATTAGTTCCTGCCAATTAGCTTGTCGTCTTGTTGATAAGATTATTGCTATCTGTGTGCTGCAGTAATTGTCCTCACTGAGGGATATTCATGCAGTGGTGCTGACGAATGCAATAGTTGGACAATCTATTGAAATATTTCCTTAATCAGTCTCCTCTCTCCTTACACCAATGTGCTACACACAGCAAAATAATTGTCTTTACTGTTGTTTTTAATCCCTGCATTCTTACCCTGTTTAACAGCTGCACTGTTCACTGTGAGATGGGTTCTGCTCAAAATGGGATGTTTTCTGTTTCTCACCATATTGCACGATTTCTCTTCTGGGGGAGGAGTTATGGGAAAACCATCTTCCCTGGTTTTCAGGAATCACTGATTTGAACCACCCTGTTTAATTGCTGTGGAAGGGGAGCAGCTCTGTGTGCATTTCCAAATTATATTCTATGGTAATGGCCACAGGTACCATGTTTAATTAATTATGCACAATGGGAGGAAAAAGTATTTAAATGTATTCTAAATCTGAATTTTTCATCAAATGACATGAGTTGTTACATTGTGAGGTGTAGTGAATAACATATGTCTTCCTTTTTCCTGGACCTTTGTTGTCACCCTCTTTTCAACCAAGCATCTATTCCTGAAATGAATTGTTGTTGCATATTTGATCAGTCCTTAGCTGAATTAATTCCTGACCTCTGCCTGCCTCTCTTCCATTTCCCTGTTTCTCCTGCAGGAAGTTTGGTGCTGTGTGGAGTTACCACAGATGGATGTGGTGACACCACAGTGTTTGCTGGTTTTTTCCTATTGTTCTCCTGCCTTCTCAGACTGTACACGTTGTACAGCTGATTCACACACCTCCTACAAGGACACTGACCCCAAAAGTGTTATTTTTTCCCCATTCTCTCTTGCCTCAGATATTTATCAACAGACATCATGGAGATATTTTAAAACCTTGTCCCATGTACATCCTTGGACCATCACAGCTGTAGCACATCCACCATGAATAATACCCTGTTCTGTTTGCCTCTTTTATGGCCTCTAAGCACGGAGCTGATGTCACCACTACCTGCTGTAATCCCAAGACCTCCTTCCGGAGCAAGAACAGCTCATTTTGCAGCCCAGTGCTGGGTGTGTTAACTGGGGCTGGTCGTCTCCTTGCTGTGAAACTTTTCATCTCCTGCTTGAGTCTCTGTTCCCATTGCAGCTTCTGGAGTGGTGTCCTGGGATGGGCAGTGCTGCTGCCGGGACAGCCCAGTGGCAACCATCCCTGAGTGTGAGGGAAGAGGCTTTGCAACCTGCCAACTTTCTGAATGGGGCTGCTTTGGGCCCTTACTAAGAAGCAGCAGAGCGCTTAGCTGAGTTGATTTCCAGCTTTGCTGCCTGCCACAGCTCCTGGCCACAGCAGTGTCCTGGAAGTTGCGGGTCAGGCTGCGATGCAGGACCTTGCCCTGTGCCCGTGACCTCCGCGCTAAGGAGCAGCGACGGGAGGGAATCCACTGGGAATTCATATGTTGTCCCTTACCTCTTCCCAGCAGGGCTCGGGGCTTCAGCCGGCTCAGGCAGCGCTGCGGAGGCACCTGTGAGCGGTGGTGTCCCCTGTGCGCCCGGACAGAGCCGGGCCGGGAGGCGATGGAGAGCGGCAGCCCCGCGGTGCCGGCCCGGGCCGCGGCCCGTCCGCAGGCGGGGGGAACGAGCCCCTTCGCACCGGCCATGAAATCAGTCATGTGTAGGTTTTTGTCCAGCCCTGGGGGGTGGGGGAAGGAATGTGGGTTGGGCGAAGTCTAGGATTACACCAGCGCTGAATTTTTTCTTTCCACACTTTAAATAGCCAGCACCTTTCGGTCCTGCCTTCGCCTGTCCCGTGGCCCGCGCCCCGACAGCGCCGTCCGCAAGGTAACACCTCTGCCCGCTTTGCTTGTGCCCTGCTCCCCCTGCGCCCCTCGCCCTGCCGGGGCTGACAGGGCACGGAGCATTTGCTGCCTGTTTAATAATTTTCTAGAGTGGAGGGGTCCTCCCAGTCCTTCCTTTCGGCTGCTGTCAAACGCTTGCCAGGACACTTACTCCTCTTCATGTACCCAAATGTTTTACAGGGGGCTATGTAGGGGGAGGGGAGGGGTTGAAAATGCTGATTTGCCCTTTTTTAGCTCTCCCTGGATAGGGGAGAGTGTCATTTGCTGCCAGTGCCTTTTCCTGCTCTCCTGGCGAGGAAGTTGCGGGCAGGGATGAATGTCAGCATAAGGCTGGGGCTGGGGGAGCAGGCTTGAGGGCTGGCACGGTGCTGGGGAAGGTGCCCTCCTTGGCACGAGGTCCTCAGCAAGCCCAGCTCTGACACAGGGAATTGGTAAGAACCACAATCCTCCCCCTTTTTGCTGCGCGACTTTGCAGCCAGCGGGGCATCCTGCCTGGGAGGAACAGGCTCAGCCCTCCCTGATCCTTCCAAAGGGTGCCCTCTTGGAGCTACTTGGGGGAAGGTGGGACAGTGAAGTGGTGCCCACCTGCTCTCTGCTGATCTTCTCTTAGCACAGATGTATTTAGAGGTGGTGCCATAGGCTCTGAGAGCAGTACTGTGGGGAGTTTGCAGGAAATGGGCAGATGTTTGGAAGGACAGACCTTAAGGAAGGCAAGATCCCAGACGCCAATGACTTCACACTTCATCCTGCTGTTAGAAGGATAGCACCGTTCTGAAAATCACCTTTTCGTGCAGCCTTGAAGATTGTCAGCAACAGTTGCTGCCATTGAAAGGATAAACTTGTTTTCTTATTGTTTCTGTTTGTTCTCTTCCTGTGTCTAGGACTTCTGTGTGCTTTGTGCATCCATTGTAGGGTCTGTAAAACCAGGCCTTGGCAAGCAGCAAGAGAAAAGAGAAACCCTTATAAAATACCTTGTCAAGTATTTGATCCTGCTGTCATCCCCCTCCAGCCCTAAGTCTGTTCCCCACACCTGACATAGTGGGAGCTCCAGCCTGAACTGCTGGGTCTTCTGTGTAACACTGGGCTTAGAGGAGGGGCTAACAGAGACAGGAGTGTTTTGAGATGAGGCACTTCAAAATAATGAAACTAATAGTGGCTTTTAAGGACTGGTTTTGGACTCGGTAGTGAAAATGTACTCTTGGAAGCAGCAGGAATCGGTATGAGGAGAAAGAGAAGAACAGTTTGAAGTGTGTGTGTGTGTGCATGTTCTTGCCCCTCTCTTGCCTCCCATGGTCCAAATTTCTGCCTCTGCGTGGCTCGTGCTGAATGTAATGAAGGGAACTCTTTTTGAAGGTGGGATGGATTACAGAGTCCCCGGTGCTGTCAGCAATGGTGAAATGCTGCCCACACACCCTGGCCTGGACAAGGAGAAGGAGGAAGAAGAGGA
>WAAE01012367.1:0-11249 GCA_013400495.1 Nicator chloris | reverse complement strand
AGATTAATCATCTGTGACCCATCCAGGCTGGGCTTTCACCTCCTTTCCAAAGCCTGTCCTGTTCCTGTTCCCTACCCACTGCCGGCCAGAGGTCGGTATCCCTCTTCCCCACGAACAATGGAGCTAGGGCTGCAGCAGCTGGAGCAGCTGCTGATGGTTGCCAGCTGTGTTGCCTTAACATCTTCCCATTAACTCTGGCCTGCTGGCTAACCCCATCCTGGGGGAAGCTTCAGCCTGGCTTTGGCAGAGGAAGGAGTCTCCCTCCCAGCATGGAAATTTGGCCAGGGGATGACTCGCTCTGCCCTAAACATCTGCTGCCAGCTTGGCGGGAACGGGGCTGCAGCTGGCATGGCCGTGGGGTGGTCAGGAACACCCACAGGAACATCCACAGGAGCATCCAGAGGAACACACACAGGAACACACACAGCCTCCCCACGCCATGCCCTACCATTCCTGGGGCTGGGACACCAGGCAGAGCCTGGGATGTGGGGCAGAAGCACTGAGCATACACGGAGGGGCCTTCACCAAGGGGAAGGCTGTTCACCTGGCACATCCCTTCATCCTGTCTTGAATAGTCCAAGGATTCCTCTCAGCCCTTTGACAAACTCTACTCCATGAGGATCAGACACTCTGGATAAAAGTGCCAGAGTCTGGATCAGTGAAGGGAGGAATTAAGCCCCCGAGCTGGTCCTGACCAGTGAGGCGCAGCATGGGGTGGGACATGGAGCAGCCAGACCAGCAGGGCTGGATAAACCGGCAGTGCCTTTGGGTACAGACCTGCCCATGAGGTGCTGCAGGAGCAGGGTGAGAGCAGGAGCAGGGAAGTGGGATGCTGTGGGCACGGGACTGATGCACATTGGGTACTTAGGGAGCTGTCCTAGAATAGTTGGGGTTGGAAGGGACCTTTCAAGACCATCTAGACCAACCCTCCTGTAGGGATCTTCCACTTTACCAGGGTGCTCAAAACCCTGCCCAATCTGATCTTGAATGACTGCAGGGATAGGGCATCTCCCACCTCTCTTGGCAGCTTGTGCTGGTGTTTCACCTCCTGGCAATGCACAGATGAGTTTAATCCCCTGAAAATGTGGATGCTGCTAGAGCTGCAAATCTCCCAGGGTTCCAGAGACCGTCTCACATGAGTGCCATGTGCTCTTGTTATTATGGAGTGGGATGGGATGTGGGAGCTGCTGTCTCCTGCCTGTGCTCCCTGCTCCTGCTGGGGGCGAAAACGTGAGCCCATGGATCCAGCCCTGTGTCTGGATGTGGCACTTTTCCCAAGTCCCTACGTGGCTTTCCAAATCCACGGCTGTGGAGCAGGGGGAGGGAGCCGGGGGGAGGCCGTGCGGAGGGGCCCTGCCAACGCTGGAGCACGAGAGGGAAAACGAGAGTCCCGAATAATTTGAGAACCTGACCGTCTCTCGCTGTTCAGGTTTTGTGAACATCCTTAACGGAAACACATGTGGAACGAGCTCTCTGCGGATCTACCCGAGAAGGCTTTTCCGTTTTTGCTGCGTTTGCAAACTGCAGACGACTCCTTCTCTCCACCTCAGTGAACTACTGAGCAGGGACCCTGGACTCGCTCCTCCATTTTCATCCAGAGTCTCTGCCAGCGTCATAAACCCAGTAAAATGTTATGGCACTTTGCACCCACTGGGAAACCAAATGTATTTTAATGTAGATTTAATAGATTTCAGGTCTTTCTGTTATTAAATTTGCTTTTCATTCACCCCCTCCCCCTCTCTTTGGTGCCTGAGACTCAATGGGAAATTTGAAGTGTATTAAAGCAGCATCTCGCAGAAACAAATCCAGATGGCCTGGTACAAATCAGGGAAAAAATCGCATCAGAATCCATTAGAATCCCAGCCCAAATGCAAGGCACATTCCGACAGGCAGAGCCCTCCCCACTCCTCAGCTCCTCACTCCATGACAGCCAGGAAACATGTGCTTTCTTCTCCGGCTTCTTGGGAAGAAGGGGATGAATCTGACAGCCTGGAAGCTGCTGGCCAGATTCCCCCGTGGAGAGTGCTGGTGAAAATAGGCACTGGAAAGGTTGGGGTCAGCTGGGTTGTTCTGTTTTGTCCTCACCTTAACAGGGAGCTGAACGTGACCCTCAAGCTCTGGCTCCCTCAGAGGAGGGAATGGTGCAAACCTCCAGTCCCATGGGGTGTGATGTTCCAGGGGCTCTTCTTCCTTTAGGCCCAACCTGCTCCTCCAGCCAGCACCAGCAGACTCCATTCCCATTGGTTTTCCAATGCAAGAGGATACTGCTTTTGGGATTGCAGACACAGCTCAGTGGAGATGGGACCCGTACGGGTGTCAACAGCTTTGGTTCCTCTCCCTGCTGACTCCCAGCAACACAGCACAGGATCATGGAATCAGAGAATGGTTTGGGTGGGAAGGGGCCTTTAAAGGTCATCCATGGGCAAGGACATCTTCCACTCTCCCAGGTTGCTCTAAGCCCTGTCCAACCTTGTACACTTCCACGAATGGGGCACCCAGTGATTCTCTGGGCAACCTGTTGGAGATGGAAATGGTTGGGAATCATCCTCCTGCCTGGGGTTCTGCTGCCAGCAGAAGATGTTGGATAGGTCACCCTGTCCACTCCCTATCAGCACATATATCCCAGGAGCAAGGCTCCTCCGGAGCATGCAGGGTGGTCAGGACTGCAGGCAGATGCTTTGCCAGGTAAACAACCACCCTTCCCCATTTTCCACACTTCATTAGTGCTCCCAATCATTCTGGTGAGGAAGGACAGCCCGAATCGCCAGGTGAGGATGGATTGTTTCCCTTTCTGCTGGAGCGAACACTGGTGGGATGCAGAGGCAGGAGGGAGCTGAGGTGAGGGCTGGAGCAGGCAGGATTATTTATTTCATCTGCACTGACATTTGTGGAGTGCTGCTCAGTGGAATTCCCCTCCGGTCTCCAAGCCTGCTCCTCCGGCTCCAATCCCCACATGGCCCTGCTCTGTTTGCCTTCAAATACTCAAGCAAACAGAATGAGTTACAAGGAGGAATGGCCATGGAAACAGTGAATTTTAAGGCCCTCTTGTAAAATATTCATAGAAAGCAAATTTTGAATTAATACAAAATGTGTGTGCTGAAGCCCTGGTGCTCAGAGTCATCTACTCAGGGAAGGGAAATAATCCCAGCTGACCTATAGGGCCAATAAAGCAGCTTGACTTTGGAATTCTCGCAGTAAACTGCCTGTGAACAAGACACAGGCCAAGAATTATGTGCAGAAATTATTCATTAAGGGCCTAATCCAAAACCCAGCTAAGTCAGTGGAAAGATCCCCCTATGTTAGGCCCCAAATAATTCTGGATAATGAATACATTGGAGAAAACAGCGATCCTTTCCCAGATAACTCAATGAGCAGGAAAAAAGGAGCAGAACTTCCCAGAGCGCAGGCAGAGGCTGTAAATAATGACCTGAGTGAATCTTTCCTGCTCCACATCTGCTCCTCCCCGGCCACTGGAGACGTGGTGGGATACACAACACCCCTTCCTCTGTGGCTGCAGCTCCCGCAGGGATAGGGATCAACACGTGACACCTCCCGTGGAGACCATGCCAACCTGGCCCCACGCATCCTCTTCCATCCACAAGGCTCCTGGGAATGGCAGGTCATGGATATAGATGGACAAGGGCAAATCCTCCGTGCTCACTGCTCCCCCCGCCACTCGGATCATCCCTTCCCGAGGAAATCAGGCTGAAGAGATGGTTATGAGTTGTGGCTTCTCCAAGGATCTAATTGCAAAGTACCCTGGGAGAGGCGGGAGGCACGGAAATATATTATTACTGCTATTGTTGTTATTATTATTATTACTATTCCTATTAGAACACGGCAGTAATTCCATCAACAGATCCCGGGGACACCGTAAAACACAGGAGCAAGGATTGAAGTTGCCCGGGGGCCTCAGAGCTGGAACGACCCAATTAATAGCTGTATATTTTTATGGCCACATTTAACACTATACATTAATCCCACAAATCTTGCCATATTATTAAATGCTGCTTTTTATCCTGCTTTGGGTTCGTTTGTGTTTAGCGTGATGCCAGTGGCAGGGAAGTCAGATTTGTCCCTGAAAATTGGGCCCCATCTCCAGAGTAATGGAGGGGAATAAACAAGGAGGTATAAACAGCCAGACTGCGAGGGCTGGATGGTGGAGGGAATCATTCCCTTGTCCTAGTGGGAGGGATTCGGGACAAGGAGCAGGCAGTGACGGGGAGCCAGACACTTGGGAATGGTGGCAATGGCAGGGGAAATGGCTTAAAAAAACTCAGCAGAACCAGCAGCTCGTTGTATTTGTCAGCTATCTGGATAAAACATATCTGCATCCAATATCAATGTAATGGGAAGCCAGTGTCAGAGAGGGTGACCCCCAGTCCATATGGATGCAATTCCAGCTTCACATCTGAAAATCAAATACATATTTTTGAAGCCTATCAGACAGAAAAGGCTCCTTTTTTTTCGCCTCTCCCTCGCCATGTGCCTGCCTCTGATGTGTGGGGATGTTAATGGGGTTATTGTGGCAGGGTGTGACACCGGGGACCGAGTCCCCTTCCCCCGTCTGGGTCAGCCCCGTGGAGAGGGCTGGAGTCCCTTCTGGGTTCACAACCAGGGCAAGGCACCCCTTCGGCTCTTCTTGGGACCCAGCACTGGGGAAGGTTTCCTTTCCTTCACTTGAGGTCATGGCTGTGCAGCAAGAGTGGAAATTCACCTTCAGAGACTCCCTTGTGCTCTGTATAGCTCGGAAAATTCGGAGGAAGAAAGCCGTTCCAGGGCTGGCAGGCCCTCCTCGGCTCCTCTTCCAGGTTTGATGGGATTTCATGCATTTGAACACCCGCAGAAACACGGCTTCGGAGTGGGGGAGAGCCGGGAGGAGCCAGGCGAGTGCTACCAGCAGCGGGGAATGTTGCAGCCGGGAAGGGCTGAGCCGGTGCGTGTGAGCATCCATGGAAAAGCCGCGCTCCGCCAACCCGGGCACGGCGCAGGCCCCACGTGCCTGATGGCAGGCGGCCAAGGCAAACGCCATGGTACATGAACTACAAGTAAACACAGCTTGAGTTTCACATGTCAAATATGCTCAACAAACTGCTGGCGGATAATCTACAGGCCAAGGAACCAGACAGAAAACGTAGATGATGAATCAGTTGCAATGATGAATAAATTAGGGGCTGGAGCAGTTTGCCCATAGGCGGCTCGGAGGGGCCGACGAGGAAAAACGTGGCACGCACACAGCTTGCCCAGAGCTCACTTTTGCTCCAAGCCAAAGCTCTCTCTGGTGGCCCCGAGGGCTGGGCAGGCTCTGTGCTGTCTCTCCAGGGCTTTGCATGGGGAAAAAAAAGCAGTTTGTGCTCAGGAGGAGCCACTGCAGCCTGTGCAGAGCATTCTGGGTGGCTGCCACCAGGGCAGCATGGCTGTGGCCACGAGCAGCCTCTTCCTCATCCTTTTTTTTTGGCTGGTCTCCTTTTACCTGGGTCCAGCTTGGGGTGATGGGTTGGTGTGGCTGTGGGTTGGCTCACAGTGGTGGTCAAGGGACCAGTGGGGAAGGAGGCAGAGGTTGCACCAGGGGATCTCCCACTTGATGGTCTTCCACACGCCATTCTCCCACCCAACTCTCACCCAGCTCTCTCCCAATGCTCTCCCATCCAGCTCCCTCCCACCCAACTCCCTTCCACTCAACTCTCTCCCTTCTGCCATTATCCCATCTGCTGTTCTCCCACCCAACTCTCACTGGTCTCTCCCACCCAATCCTCACCCAACTCTCTCCCACCCCGCTCCTACTCGGCTCTCCCACACTGGGGTGAAGTTTCCAGTCCCTGCCGATTCAGTTGGCCAGGGCTGCCCATGGCAGCTGGAAAGCAATGCTCCCATCTCCCAAACTCAAACAGGATGATTCATTAACCGTAAAAATATACAGAGCCCCAGCCCTTCAAAAGCTTGCAATTTATTTTACTCAAGGCAGCCAAACTTTATATAATGGGAGATGAATGCTGGGATCAGGGAGCAGGAGAGCAGGAAGGGGCCGGGAGCGAGTGTGGGGATGGCGACGGGGTCGGAGGACGAAGGGGAGGAGGAAGGTGGCTCTTGGTGAAAGGACAGACTTGGGAGGAGCTGGGAAGAAGTGGATTGTCCAGGAGGATGGAGAAGGTGGGAGCAATGTAAATGATTGATGAGCAGGCGAGCGGAGCAATCAACGTGCCACTTTATCCCAACAACAACCCTGGAGCCGCTGGTATTTATCCAGGCCCCAGCCTGATTATTATTGTAAGGGAGATTTCTCTAATCAAAACTCCAAAATCACACGCAGGCTTTGCTGATTAATATTCCATGATAACAGCAGTGGGGCACATCTGGTAAAGGAGCTGCAATTTGTGCACTACTGGTGTCCATTTGGTGGGAGAATAAAATCCACACCTTCAGAGCTGCCGGAGCACTCTGGATTCCCATCGTAGGGCACTGTTGTCACCATGCTGGATCTAAGTAATGTCTAACTGGCACAATCCAGGGCCTTGGGATGAGGTGCTGTGGCTGAAGCTCTGCCCATGTGACTGTTCCCATTTTGGGAAGATCCAGTTGAGCTGTTCGCTGGCCGCGCTGCTCTGCCTGTCCCTGGTGAGAAGCAAGCAATGTTAATGGGATTTTTTTTGGAAGCCAGGATGGAAACAGTCTCACCTCATATTATAAAATCCAACAAATGCGTGCAAGGCAGCAGGGCAAGGAAATTCCATCTGGGATGTCGCTGCTGGGAGCTCTGCTCTTTGACTCCACTGTACAGACAGGGATGGACAGGCTGGAAGCAGCATTTGCCTGGCATTACACAGCTTTTTTGGAATGATTCCTCTTGCCCAATGGAGATGGTGTGGCTGGGTCATCTTCTGTCCCTGCACAGTTGTGAAGGGGAAATGTCTGGGATCCTCCTCCTCACTCCAACTGGTGGGAAGTTAGCTCTGATTTGGGTGGGATGTGTTCCAAGGGATCATAGCCTTGACTTGGATGGGAGGTGATCCATGGGATGATAGCCTTGATTTGGGCAGGATGTGTTCCATGGGATGATAGCCTTGATTTGAGCAGGAAATGCTCCACTGAGATGGACTGATAACCAACTCTATCGCCAAGTGGGAGGTACATCCATTTTTCCCAGGGATACTTTAGGAATCTCAGGCTGGAAGTGGCGATTCCTTTCTCATATTGGTGGGAGGGTGCTTCTTATACCCCTAAGATGAGCAAATGGGAGAGGGGTCTTGTATTTTCCAAATAGAGGCATACTCTGGCTCCTTTACTTCCTGAGCAGTTGGGAGAGTGGTGGCATGAACAGAACTGGAGATGCCTTGGGGAGAGAATATCCTCATGGGAATCTGGTGTAATGGGAATCTCATGAGATTTCCACCTCAGCTAGAAAGCTGAATGGGCTTGTGAGAAGCTTTGGATAAAAACTTCTGCATTTGGATGCTTCAACCAAACGTCTGAAGACTCCCTTGGTGCACAGGGCTGTTGCTCACCAGCCGGAATGGTGACCCTGGATGGAGAATCGTGTAATCCCAGGATGGTTTGGGTTGGAAGGGACCTTAAAGATCCTATTGTTTCAGCCCCTGCCGTGGGCAGGGGCGCCTTCCACTATCCCAGGCTGCTCCAAGACTCATTCAAAACAGCCTTGGAAACTTCCAGGGGTGGTGCAGACACAGCTTCTCTGGGCAACCTGTGCCAGGGCCTCACCACCCTCACAGGGGGGAATTTTTTCCTAATAAGAAGGAATTGCCTGTGGGAGACTCTCATGCCCTTCCCTGCGTTTCCAGTCAGTGCTGACCTCAGGAGCCTGAGGTCAGGGATGCTGGGGACATCCCATTTGCCCTCTCTGCTGTCCCTGTCCCCAAAAGCTGCAGTTGGGGCAGCCCACAGCAGAGCAGATCTGAGTGTAGGATATGGTGGGGCTGGGGGGGATGGGATGGCTCTGTCCTGTTCCTGGTTTCCGTGTTCCTCCAAGTTTGGTTCCTTTCCAAGCTGAGGTACCTGGAGCTGGGCTGCAGCCAGCACGCAGGTTCTGCATTATCGGGGATTTATGAGCCATGATTTATAGGCCAGTGGCTGGGCTGCTGTTCCATACCCTCACTGAGGAGGCCAATTTTATGCCTAAACTCTATTCTTGGATCTCTGTACCTCCAGAAACAGTGGTTAAAGAAAAAGTGCTTCCCAGTCACCCACTGTTCCCAGGGCTGGGGAGCGGAACGGGGGCTGGTTTGGTGCCATTTCGTGAGCTTCAATGCCAGAAGGGAGCTCCTAGGAGGGCTGGTTAGGTTATTCAGACAGAAAACCTGATCCCAAGATCCCTCCTTCCCAAAAAAAAGACCCTGCTGGCTGCAGCAGAGCGGGATACGACACGGCCAGCCGGAGGTGGCAATGGTTGTGGCGGGTAGCTCGCCCCCGGATCCCATCTTCCCGTCTCCTGCCGCTCCCCGGCAGCTGCCCCCGAGCCGAAAGCAAATCCCTGTCGGCAGCGTGGGGGGAAAGGGCCAAGGAGCGTTCCATTTCCTGATGGACACAGACCATCTGTCCCCTCCATCCTTGACATTCCAGCAGAGCCGTTCTGCTGCTCTCCGCCTGTGACACCCTGGAAATTTCGCGTGTCCTGCCGGCCATCAGGAAATGTGCCACAGCCTGGGGACACAGCTGCTGCCGGTGCCCGGGGGAGCCTGCGCTGGGCGACACGGCCACCTCACACCTGTCCGCGCTCGCCGGGCGACGCGGGGCCGCTTTCATCCGGCGGCCGGGGTCGTGCTCAGGCTGCGCTCCGCAGCGCCCGGGGTCAGGGCTGGAGGGGCATTGCCACCTGGCTCCCATTAGGAGGGCTCCGTGCTCCGGAAGAGGACTATGTCATTCTCTCACTCCTGCCAATTATCCCGCTAGCTCTCTATTAGCCTGCCCAAAACAAGCCCTCTCCATCCTGAGCTCTGACAGCCCGGCAGACGCGGCCGTGCCGAGGCTCTTTCCCGGCTGTCCCCAGGTTGTGGCTGTGGAAAAGGGCTGCTCCTGCCTTCTCCTTTCTCTTCTCGGGGCAATCGGGCTCATTTTCATTCTTTACTCCTGTTTTTTTTCCTCTCCTCCCTGCTTGGCTGGGCTGAGATGTGGCTCCTCGATGGGGGTGGGTAAGATGCAGCCAGAACCATGTGTTTGGTGTCCAGATCCCTCCAAAATTAAGGCACAACGGTGGCGCGTTAAGGCTTGTGAGCACAACAAGCCATAACCCTCACTGTAAACAGCACCCTGGCTCAAGAGGAGAGATGTCCATCCGGAGGTGCCACCTCCAAGCCTCCCATTATGGGATTTGGAGCAGAAAAGCAGCTCCCAGGGGTTGAGAGGTCTTTCTCCAGCTGCTCCTTGACGGCTCCACCACCAGCTCTCTGCTCCCGGGGAACAAATCAAGTAGCAAACCACTGAGGTTTGCTGCATGGCTGCCCTCCCCATGGCTCCCCAGGTAAGGGTTGCTGTAATAGGATTTGCTCCCCATCCCTGGAAACCCCCCGGAGGAGGATGTGGGGTTTTCAGCACGTTAACTCCTTCATGCACCACAGAGGGTGAAACCCCAGTATGGCCACATCAAGCCCCGGGCTCTGCGGAGAGCTTTGGCCAGGGCGCTGCAGCTGTGGGAAGCAGCTGGTGAGTTTGGGGAGATGGAGGGAGGGAGAGAAAGGTCATGGGGAAAAACATCCCGTGGGAACGTGGCAGCTGTGGGAAGTAGAGCCTGTACATGGGAATACCATCAGCTTCTCCTCCAGGGCAAGGGACACCAGGCTCTGCCCCCAGCCCAGCCAGGCTCACCAGGCTCTTTGCTGTTTTCCCCTGTTCTCATCCCATTGATTAACACCAGAAAATGCCAGATCAGATCCCTTAAGCCACAGGGCTGAATCTGGGAATAAATTGCCCCTCTCCCACAGAGGGGTTCCAGGGTGTCTGTGTGTGGTTTGGCTGGAGGATCTTCAGCAGGGAGCACCCATGGGAGTGAAATCACCCTGTGTGGGGACCATGAAAGTGCAGGGTAGCAGAGGCCTGACCTGCTGGCAGGTATGGAGGTGGGAAGGTGCTGCGAGAGCAGATTTGGGTGCCCAGGGCTCCTCAGCCCACAGGAGGATGGCTCCATCCCAACCTCCCCAGCGTCCCCTCCCACAGCATCCCTGCTTTGGCCTTGGGAAAGGGCTTGTGTTTATCCCAAACAGCCGTGACTTGTCTTCACGCCAAGCTAGAGGTTATTTGAGGCTGCTGTCTCGTTCATCAGATCCTCATGTTTCATTAAAAGAAATTAAGAAATCCTTCAGTTCAGAATAGCAACAGCCCGGAGTAGGAGAAACCCCTCCTTGCCTGAAGCTGCGATTCCCAATGTGGAGCACCCGGGGCAAGGCTGAACCCCAGCTCTTGGCCAGGGCCCTCCTGAGGTCAGCTTGCCCACAGGGCTCTGCGTGCTGAACTGCAGGGGGTGCCTGAGGTGCAGCTGCCAGCTGTGTGCCCAAGAGAGCTGTGACACGGCCGTGGTCACCCATCTCTCTGTCTGGGATGGTTATCCTGACCAGGGTCTTGTGCAGGGCATGGGAGACACCCAGCACTTGGCCAGGAGCTGTTGGGGGGTTCCACCTGTGCAGCCCATGGAGGGGAAGCTGTGGGGCTCTTGGAGTGGCCCCACCCCGGGTGTGTGAGGCTGTGGGACCCTGGGGCTGCTGGGCCCCCAGACTGGAGCGACTGGAAATGGGGAAGATTCACAGCACAGAGACTGAGACTATAAAGGGAGCTGAGGAAGCTCATAAGGAGGTATAAATTGGAACAATATGGGCTGTGTGTGTCCTAATTTGGCTTCGGGGAATTAAGAGCTAATCTTTTCCCTGAGACTGGGATTGCTGGAGTTGTGCATGCAGCACACGAGGGAGTTTGGGATCGCTGAGCAAAGCTGATGCAGGAGATGCAGGGCTGAGGTTTGGGATTATGAGTTTTACATTTGGTCTTTCTGTGGCTATTGAGGGGCACGTTTAAAGTAAAAGCCTCCTCCTGCAGATCTGCTTTGTTAATAAAGGATCCCTGTGTGCACTCAGATGAGAGAAATAGGGACCAAACTGGTGCCAGTGGGCTGGAAATGCGTGGCAGTGGGTTGTAAACTGGAGGCATCTAGGAGAGCTCAAATGCCAGAAATCAAAGCAATTCCACCTGGGAACAGGGGGACTGGGTGTGGATGGAGCCGGCGGGGCTGGGAAAGGAGAGGTGGGTGA
>WAAE01012366.1:27956-46408 GCA_013400495.1 Nicator chloris | reverse complement strand
ATTTCCCAACTTTTCCTAAAGCCCTGTGGCAAAATTTCAGCTCTGGCTGGACAAAAAATATGCCCCCACAGACAAGGATGCCACTTCCAGAACTGGCAGGTTTGTTTCCTTGGTAAGATTAACATTATAGCTCAAAGCAGGGCAGGTAAAAGGGCCAGGAGCTGCTACATGAGGCATATCCTTAGGACATCTTTAAAGGTGCATTTCTTAATTCAACAAGACTGAGGCTGACCTGGGCTTTTCTGATATACATTGTTCCTTACAGCTGATGTTACCAAAACAAACAATTTCATTTAAATGTCATCCTTCAGCGTGTCACATTAAAACTCTCATTCAGCACCCTGAACATTGGCAATTCTGGATGTAGGATGTACTTTCTCTATGCAGGCCCTTTCAGAATGCAGGTCTGTATTTTACTGAGTTGCATAAACACAGACTACCTCCATAGAAGACCTGAGCAGATAGTTGTTTCCTTTCCTGTTCTATTAAGAAGTTATAAGCATAAACCAAGGATTCAATGAAATCAAACTAAGAATTCATTTAAACGCTCTGTTGAACTGCAGCACATTTAAATTTCTCAGGCTCTGTTGATGATCTCTTATGATGCACTGGCTTTTTGATCCGTAACAAAGGCTCTAACATAAAAGACATATACAAGAATGCACACACAAGAATGCCTAGGAAAGATTAGAGAAATAGACTAAAAAAAAAAAAAAAAGATTCCTTAGTATATTCCCAGGTTTTAATATTTCCCAAGAATTGTACAGTTTCTGTGCATTTAGTAACTTTGGTGTGATGTTGTTTTGACCAGTTTCCATTTGAGCATGTGTAAAACTTGTGGTATTCACAACATCCATTGTGATGGTCAATGTATATGTATGGTCTCTCTATATCTAATTGTGTTTGCTGAGAAAAAGCAAACTTTTGCCCTTGATTTGAACTTGTCTCCCAACAAATTTAAGAGGTGACCCTTAGCTCTTCCTATGCTGGAGGACGTAGGAAGCAATAATCTCATATTGACTCTATCCTTGTTGTTCACTAATTTTTATTTCCTTCAGGAGCAACCTTTTCCAGGTTGAAAAGCCAAAGCTAACTTAGTCCTACATGTCTTAGTAGCTTTTAGCAAGAAAACCAGTCCACACCAGGAATCATCCATTTCAGCCTTCTCTGTATTTTCCTGGCCTTATTACAAAGTGTCTCTCTGACAGTCAGCTAAAGACAAATTATAAATATCTTACCTTCTCTTCCTGGTTATTTTTCAGCACTTCACTAAAATAAAGCCAAGAAAAAATCCAAATCCATCCCGAAAACATGCTTTCAAGGTGATGAAAAACCTGATGGTTAAGGATACTGTTCCTTGCTAGATTTCTTCCAGACCACAGTATCAACTAGGATTTAGTAGGATATTGAATAGCCATCACTCCAAGAGAGAAGGATCTGCATCCTGGGGAAAGACAAAGACTGGAAAGTATGTAGGGTCACAAGAGAGGAGTGATAGAATGTGACCTCCCATTAGAGTTATATGGAAAAACCAGAGAACCTTTTAAATGTGTTGACAAAGTAAGGGCAGAAAGGTCATTTTCACTAGGGTCATGGCACTGGTGAGACTAGTAATGGAACATAATATAAAGTGCTAATATAACATGAACTTTAAACTAACACTGAAATCCTCTGCAAGATGATGCAGAGCTGCAGGTCTTTTTCCAGGCTGAAAAATTATAATTTTTTTGGTTAAATATGTTTCTCTAATGAACATAAAATACCGTGATTATATATAATTTATCTGCTGGGAGAAGATGCCCTGCATTTTTTGGTAATCCTGACCCATGGTTTCCACATTGCTTGGAAGCCAGGATTTTGTTTACCAAGAAGTCAGAGTGTGGGTGATGGGAGGGGAATGACATATGCCTTAGTCTCACTCTGATAAGGAGCTGGGATGGTGCCAGAGTGCCATATAGACAGAGTTTAACGCTGGCTTCGTTGCAGAATACATAAACCTCTGCTGGGAGGAAATACCAGATATAAAACGGGTCTTTAATCTTGCAGACAAATTCCAATTAGGAAAGCACCACACGCTTTTTGCACCAGGCATGATTAATCACTGGTACAAACTACCAGCAGAATTGATGAATTCACCCTTTCTTGACGCCTTTGAGTCAAGACTGCACACACTCCTGGAATTTATGTGATAGCCAAACACATGTTAGAGTCAAGTACAATAGCTGTTATTGAGGTTAATATTGTGGGTAATAATTTTTTTTTTTTTAAATACAGTGCAGGTAAAGTTAGAGGTCTTTTCAGCCTTGGAACTCCTTAAAGCTGATAAAGACTTTATTATGGACAACACTGCTCTGTTCTATATGTGATCATTCTTCCTGTATTCTTATCTTGCATTTTCCTTGTGTTGTCTGTGACAGAGTTTCCATTTGAAATTTGAGCTCCTTAAATCTTTCAAAGTGCCTTCATTCCCAAAAAAATGAATTATGGAATCTAGTAGGAACTTAGTAGATTAATAAGAGACTCTAAACACTTGATCGGATTTGAGTCCAAAGACATTCCAATAAGCAATAAACAAGCAAAATGGAGGTAAAATACCTAATATTCACCAGCAAGACTCATTCTATGTAACCTTTGTTTTGTAGCAGCTAGTTCCTCATGAGAGCACAAAACAGGGAAGTTCCTGGGTCACCAAATCAAATTTCTTGATATCTTCAAGAGGTATTTGAATAACTCTTTTCATAAATTAATCAAAATCCTTTTTCAGAAAGTGAATTCCATTGTCCCAACTCTAATATTCCCCCCTCCATCTTATCCATTGTCACATCTCTATTTTCTTTTATTCCAAAATCTAATGACTTTATACTCACCTTGCAATTTTCAGCCCTCAGAATTTGTAAATAACTGATTGTTCCTCACCCACATTTAGTACTTGTATCTTTCTGGAGTGTTGGTGCCAATATTTTTAGGCCAAGTAAAAATACAAGATTTAGTCTTTGTTTTCCCAAGCCAAATTCCTTTACTTACTCCAGTTAAAGACAGGTTCTCCATTCATAACATCACTGTGTTGGCCTTCATTATTCTTTCAGTTAAAATTGGTCTTTCTTAATTGTGGATGACAACGATGCTGTAACTGAGGTCTCAGGAGGGCTATAGATGATAGCAGGATCTCTACATCTCCTGAAAAAAGACAAGCTTTGCATTAGCCTTTTTCACAGCTACATCACATCAGTGGCTTGCAGCCATCCAGTCGCTGTGTAAGAGATCTAAACCCCTTTACTTTTCATTAGTTGTGACTAATAAATTTCCACCTAAAAGTAGAAATTCTTGTTATTGGTCCCTGAAGGCACAAGGCTGTACTTTGGGCTATTGGATTTTACTCCTTTTCTGGTACTCCAGCTCCCACAATCCGACACTTCTCCCAATAGTGTATCTGGCTTCTCCTTGGCACGGCCAGCACTGCCTATCTAGTTTGTATTGACAAATTTCAGTGGTGGACTTTTTTTGTTCCTAACTTATTAGTGCTCGCTGCTCTCTGTTATTTGCTCTAAGCCTTCATTTGAGGGATTGAATGGTGATTAGTGTCAATAAAAGTATTGCCTGAAAGGATGCTCTTGTAACGATGTCTACTGCAATAGTAACTTTTGACTGATAGGCTTTGAGCAACGCTTACACGAGGATTTCTGCTTGGTCCCTAAAAGGTGTGAGAAATGAGGGCAAGGGGCGTCCAATCCTGTTCTGGTAGTGACAGTGCATGTGGCCCATTCCCGTGGGGAGCACACAGGGCTTTGTCTGGGCACACAGAGGCTGCCCAGGTGTTAGCACATGCTCCAGGACAGGTGGCTGGCACTCCATCTTAACAAGAAAAAAACAAACCTTCTGCAAAGAAATTGGAATCTCCTCAAAACGACATGTCTGCAAAAGGATGTAATTTACTCATAAACGTGCACAGGGATTTGCAGATTACCTTCCAGCCCCACCTGTGGGTAGCTCATTGTGTTGATTGCATGTCTGCTTGGGGGCTTATTTTCAGGTTAAATTTCCTCTTTGAAGTCTGGTAATAGATGTTGATTTTATGTTTAATCCTATAATTTATTTGGATAATTATTAAAATATTGAGTAAATATTGTTGACACAGGACAGTGCATATAAATTACAATATGGTTCTGTCTTTGTTGGATATAAATACTGTGAATTCACTCATCCTGGGCAGTTAATATAAGGTACACAAATACTCACTAAGTAGCAAAGATTATATAGTCCCCACTTATCACAAAAAGGAGGTCTTTATAATGTCCATCTGAAGGCAAATTCTGCCTACATTCCATCTCAGAGCATATAGGTAAGTGCATTTCTCAAATTCTTTGGTGATTATAGAACTTAAATATAAAAACACATTAATGGTTTCAATAGAAGCACTAAAATATTTGATTTCAGAGACTGGATCTTTGTCACAAGGTAAATTATTAATGTTATTTGTCATCTAATTATTTTCAAATGTTTTTATTGCTATATATTAAATTTGAGGAGACTAGAAAGGAAAGAGTAGAGTTTGAAATTGACTGCCAACTTTTAAATGAGATTGTTTCTGCTGAGACTATGAGGATTGGAACTTGCATTAGCAGCTCATTGAAGCACATATATTTCTTCTGACATATATCTTAGTTAGATCTTTTCATTGATGCCAAAATGTTTTTCTGTTTTAAAGTATCGCCACACCAGATTTTTTCCTAGAAATTGTTTATATTGCAATTAAGCATTTTGCAACCCTTCAAACATATATTACTGTTTCATTTCATGGATATATCACCAGCTAGTAATATTGTGGAGGTTTTTTTATCCATTGCTATTTGTTTTGCAGATATAGCACTGTCTTATTTGTGATTTTCTTTCTATTTACAAAATATTTCATTACTTCTCAGAATAATGAATAATAATCTCTTTAAGTATTTCTGCTGTGATACAAAACTGTACTGTCATGGTAATATTTGCTTATTGTCCTCCACAGTATGAAGTTGTAAATATCTGACCTTGACTTATAGATTTGGGTGAAATAAATAAAAACTACTGCCTGAATAAAAACTAAATTATATTTAAAAAGGCTGAGGTCCAAATCTTCAAAGGCTTTAAAATATCTCATAAACATTTTGATTTGTGCTTTCAAGAAAAAAAAAAAAAATGTATATTGCAACATCCTTATTTGTGTTGATAATACCCCTAAAAAATTTAAAGTTAGAAGGATCATCTTAGGTTCTAAGACTATAACCTTGAGAAGAACTTTGTCCAGTATTTTTGGATCAAACCTAAGGTTGGAGTTTGAACATATTCCTTTGCCTTTTTTGGTCCATCTAGATAATCTGTGTTTTAATCTGAAGTGAACTGACAAAGGACTTCGATCCAAACCACCTCAAAAAGCAAGTCCTGAAGAGTCTTTTAGCACAGTGATACATCCTCCTTCCTTGCCAATCAGCAGAGATTATTCTGCAGAAAAAAAAAATGTTTGTTCAGTTTCCTATTTGAAGTTCGTTTAGACCAGCCTACCCTGAAGCAAAAGAGTTCCTAACTGCATGGAAAACTTCTGGCTTTGTGTCTTTACAACAGAACCTTGATCCTTAGTATGGCTTGAAAATGAGACACAGATCAACACAACTCAAACTGTGCAATTCATTTCACCTGACCCCATTCACCCATTCTGTAATTCTATGCCTTTGAAGTACTCTTATAGACTCTTGACATGGACAGGGGTAACAAAAGACATTTCTAGGTTGCAAACAATCTATCCAAAAATAGTAATTTGAAATAGGTTAGATGAATTCTAGAGTTGCCAAGTTTTCTTCATTTACTGTAAAGGGAGGAAGGAGAATATCCCTCTGAGGAATAATTTATCATGCCCAGTATCTGTTGGCAAACGTCCAAATTGAGGAACCTCCTAATTATACAGCTGAATTACTCTTTAGGCTCCAGAAAGTGGACAAGATCTTGTCTTTTGATAGATGTTTATGCTCTTAGTGTCCATACACCCAACTAGTTTAGTCACTTAAATTCAGGTATCTAAATGTTGAATTTAGCTGAGTTGAAGGGATTTGATGCAGATGTTCGTAAAATAGGCACCCACCATTTGAGACATGCTGGAATATCCCAAAAATCATAAAATCAGAGAATGCCTTTAGTTGGAAAGGATCCACACAGATCATTGATCCCAACCCCTGGCTGTGTGAAGTACGGCCCCCCAAAAATCACACCACATGTCTGAATCCACGTGGGGCTAGCAGGAGAGACAAGATGCCTACAGATGGACCCATGTCCTCTGTCTCATCAGGCTGTGGGACCTGACACAACAGACCACAACATTTCAAATGGCAGTAGATGCCTCAGCTTCAGGCACACTCTGGGTGTCAGAATCTAACCTGCCTGTGGCTGGTGAGTCACTGCAGGGGCTTTCTTTATATAAAAAGACAAAGCTTCTAATATTGGGAAAGAAAGAGTGAAAGACTGGATTCTGGAATACAACAGAATTGCTAGTCTGTTGTGGAGTCATCTCAGGTTATTTACTTGGGAGGGGAGATTTAGGAGAAGTTTTTGTGGAGGGATGGCTCAATGTTACTGTTCAAGTACAGCCATTCAGGAAAGAAAACTTTAATGATAAAGGACTGAACAAGAAAAGGCACAGTCATAACAGCCTTGATGATTTGCAAGTCAGGATGCAGGTCCCAGCAGTCATAACATTTAAGAAGCAACATTATAATAGAGTTGATCATGTATGGGTGCTGCTTGTTTTTAATGTCTTTGCTAGACAGCTTGTTCATCCTTTATTTCTCACCTGTAAGATTAGAAGCATGTATCTTGAACGAAACAACATCTAATGGCATGTCTCCAGAAAATGGCACTTCGGGAAAAATGCACCCTGGAGTTTCCTAAAACAATAAAAACATCAAAATTAACTTGTGCTTCACAAGTTTAATTTCCATTGCAATTACTCCAATGGCTGTTCCCATTTGGTCAAGTCAAGTACAGGCAGGAGTCTTTCCAAGATGCCACTTCCTAGTTTGTACACATCTGATTTTGCTAAAGAGCTCTGTATTTTCCAGTGTCAGCCCAGGACAGCCTGCCCTGCTGTCAGCCAGGCTCACCTCAGAACAGGCAATCAACAGCGGCCGGCTCTTTCCCTGTAGGGCTTTCACTGCCTCTCCCCCTGCACAGCCTGAGTGAGCTTCTGCTGGGGATGTGCAGCCTGATAGAAAACTTTCCATTCAGATGAGCAGATTTGACAGATTTGTCTACTTATTAATAGACTAAGTTCAGCAGAATTTAAGATGCAAATTTATTCTTGGCCTATTTTCTTTTTTGCACTTTCCGTCTCTGTTTTCTCCCCTGTGCTTTTTCCCTGGCTGTTTACATTCCCTCATCTCCTTTGGTCCATATCAATAACATTGAGAATTGTAATCTTTTAATCTCCCATAGCTCACTAGATTACCTTTGCGGTGAGGGAAGGTGCCAGTGAGGCTAGGAGCCTGTGATCTTTCCTCTTCACATTGTCCTTGTGGGAGGATTATTAATGGCACCACAAAGGGAAGTGCCAGGCCTGCCTCCCTTTCAGCAGGCAGAGACCACATTTTCAACAGCAGAGAGAATAAACTCCTGGCATGGGGAAGGGCAAAATTCTAAGAAGCCAGCTGAACTTTTGTAGTGTCTGTAGTGGCAGTGATTTTGCCGTGGGGGCAGGTGACCGGGGTGGACATTTTGTGAGGAACAGGGGCCACAGCAGCAGCCATCTTGTCCTTGCTGAGGGGAGGATGGCTCTGTGCTTGGTGCCTCCAGAGCCTCCTTCCCACTAGGGCCAAGCACAGCAAATACACCAGTTCTGCCTAAATTCGGTCATCTTTTTTGGGTATGGTGAGAGAGCCTGAGGGGCAGAGGAAAGTACTTTGGCCTGGTGAGGGAGTGACATGGGCTGCTGTAGTCCTCCAAGGGTAGCAAGAGAGGCACAGAACTGTAGAAATATTAAGGCTGGAAAGGACCTCCAAGATCATCAAGTCCAACCGTCAGTCTACTGCCACCATGCACACTAAACGACACAGGGAAATGGTATGATCCTTGTGTGAATACCTACACATAAATGTAGCAATTCCAGGGATAGGGCCTCCGCTGCTTCCCTGGGGACTCTGTTTCAATGCTTAACCACTCTTTCAGTGAAGAAATTATTCCTAATACCCAATCTGAACCTCCCCTGGTGCAACTTGAGGCCATTTCCCCTTGTCCCATCACCAGTTGCCTGGGAGAAGAGGCTGATCCCCAAAAGTGCACCCTGCCAGCCCCTCCTGCTCCCTCAACTCCAGTGCAGGAGTCTGGAAGTCTCTTCCATGCCAAAGGATCTGAGGACTGATGGATGCTGCAGGTATCTGCCGTGTGGAACCCTCTGCTGCTGGAGTCCTTCAGATATGGCAGCTGGATTATTGCATTGGCAGGACACAGGAGCTGAGTCCTTCCCCTGCCTTTTTCTCCTCAGGAAACAAAGCAGACTGAGCCTGCTCTCCCTTCTCAGCAGGACAGGAGCTGCTGAGCCACTCAGGATGTACCTCACAGGTCTGAGCCTGAGCCAGCCAGGTTGGTTTTGCTGATACACAGATCAGAAGGACGCAGGGAGTTGTCATGGACATTCAGCCTTACCTACCAAAGAGCCCTGACTGAGGCACTTCCCACTCTCCTCACCAGCTTTGGAATGAGATGGAACACATACAGTTTTAGGAACAAATAAAACACCCAAACTCAGTTAAAAACCTAATTACTCTTTGGGGAGTGATGGGAAACTGCTGATGCCACTAGGCCTGGACAGTGTGCTGTCAGGGAGCTGCCAGGATCCTTGATCCACCCAGGTATATGCACTCCTAGGAGCCAGGAGGATTCCTTACCCACAGTTCTCTCAGCACAGAAGCAGGATTGAGTCCTGTGGTATAGTCAGGAGGAGGGATTTTTATTACCCTCACAACTTTTGAGATATTAAGACAAAGCAACACTGAAACTGAGTAGTAGTCGGAAATATTACAACAAAATTTTCTTCTGGTTAAGAGGAGCATTGCCATCAACCTTCTACAGAAGACTCTTTATGCCTATCTGTTTTTGTCTTTCCTGTGACTCAGACACCTTCTGTTTTCAGCACTCAGTATCCATCTTCAGCCAATAAAAGAAATAGGATCTGGTTCAGCAAATATGTTATCATAATTCAGAATCACGAGGTTTTCCTTTGTTTCCCTTTTTAGTTACTTGTGTGCTCCTACTGAATTTACAAGAACATGTTGACTCTTGTGAGGGTTTTTGAGACCAAAAAACTCTCGTGGCCAAATATTCTCAAAATATCTAGAGATGTATATGTTCTCCATTACCATGATATGGCAACAACAGGATATAAAGTTTGTTTCTATTTTTGTCGGGGAGTTGACAATTACAGCTTCACTTCTATGGTTCCCTGTTTGAGATGTGATTTTCCAGCAGCTTCTCCAGTCTTCCTTTGAAAGTTTTCTGATGCCCTAAGGTGCTTCAGCTGCTTTCATGACACAGAGCTAGGCAGGTTCAGTCTGTTATGGGATTTGCCCCCTCCTGGCCACTTGCATGGAGATCCCAGCTTGACTGAGTGTAGTTTCCATGGTGGCAGCAGCACTCTGGTATAGAAGATGCCACTCCGGTATGCAGCTAAAATAATTTTCAAAATGTTTTTCCCCACTTTCAAGCTATTGCCTGCAGAATAGTGAAGAAACAATGGTTGAGAGAAGTCAAACCATCATTTGCTGAAATTCTGCAAGTCAGGGTAGTTGTCTGCCAATGCTTTGATGTCAAGGATACCCATTGACTCACTATGACTGTTGTAAGCTCTGAGGGTCACCTAAACTGCTCAAAGGTTTTTCACCACCCAGAGTTCTTGAACAATGCAAATGTTTCCTAATAAATAGCGTACTTTAGCTTCAAAGTTCTTTCCTTGCCAAATAATGAGATCATGGAAGCTTTCTTCTTAATGGATAGATTCTTTATGCCTCTTTCAGGCTTCGAGACGGATCAACCAAAACAGAGCATAAATATTGTGACTGTCCTTTGTTCACTTGTTTGTAATCACTCCTTAGCTCTCCTAAGGGCTTGAGGTATATTTTGGAAAAGGGGTTTAATTGCTCATGCTTTGTTTGATGCATGTCGGGTCGTGCAATTATTGTTAAGTAGGAATGATGTGTAGGCACTCATATAAATAAATAGCACTTTTAAAAATCTCCTAACTCCCAGGGTTTTTTTAAATAAACCACTGAGGAACAGAAGAGCTCTAGAAGTTTTAAGATATTTCTTAACCTTGTATTTTCATTTTTGTTCTGTAAAAATGTTACCTTTTTGAAAAATTGCATTGAAAAGAAATGTAACATTGTCTCAAAATCTTCATTTTTCTGATCAAACCTAGGGAACATTAGTTTTTATATGTGCAAGTCAAAGAGAGGAGACAAAGCAAAAGTAAAACAACTGAGTTTTGAAAATGTCCTAGGTTTTGGACTTTCTTAAAATTATTTTTCACTTTCCATGAAAATCCTACTTTTTCTCCCTGAATCTTTGCTACTTAAACATGATCACAGACATTTTTTCTGACTTTTTTTATGCAACCCAAGCTATTGGTATAAGAAAGCAATTCTACATTATCTCATTAAACACCTACAAATCCTAAATAATTTTCCTTTCATTTTAATCTTTAGGTCTGCATTAACTCTCATTTGTTTTTATTCTGATGAAAATAAAGCATATTTCTGGAATTCAAACCTTGGTTTATCAGAGGAAGAAATTTGCCTTCAGGTGAGTAGAAATGTCATGGTGGCTCATAGTTCTCATTTTTACTTTATGATTTGTGATAAAATACAAATCAATCAAAGCAAGATTTTTTTATTCTTGATGGAGCATTTTAACTCAAGCAAAGTGGGAACAGTCAAAATATAAATTTATGTACCATTTATAGGCTGACAAAGGAATCTCTTTTCCATACAATAACTAGAGTTCTCCTTCAGAACTAAAAAAAAAAAAGTGGGAAGACCAATAACAGAAGGGGAGCTCCTTGTCTCACTTGAAAAGACTGATGCCCCTGCCTCTGGAAGGGAGATTCCTAAGTTTCTCTGGGATGAGGACTAGGAAGGGCTGAAAGGAATAAAACTGAGCCTGCTTTTTAGTTACCTTGAGGGACTTTTTGCTCACAGAAATGGTTCAAGGGGAAAAGCACTATACCTCCTCTCAGACTCCACCCCTGACTTCTTACTTCTTTTGAGTAAAAATTTTAAATATTTTCAAATTAAATTGGTAATAGGTCAGGCCAATAAAAACAGTATTCATTTGCCATAGATAATAATAAGAGACACTGCTTGGACAACTCGGCCCCTTTTTTTGTTTTTTTTTATAGAGTCTCATTTTCTCCATCTGACAATTTGGAGGAACTTGTTTTTCTATCATTCTAAGATATTTATTTCCGCATGTGGGAGAAAATAAAGTCAGAAAATTCAGCTTGGCCCCTAGTCTTGCAAGTAAACAGCTGAAATAGCCTGACTATAAAGCTGTGGTGTCTTCACTATGAGTTGAACTGAATTATGATGTGACAAATTTGTATTCAAGCAGACAGTGGAAACAGAAAGCTTTTGTAAAGAGAATGGAGAGATTTTGACTTAGTTGTCTCCTTTACTAAAGAAATAGCGAAAGCACTGGGACAAGGAATTTGGACTGCTGAGACTAAGAAAAGAAGACAGGGACTCTATGGTGTGCCGTGGGCTCCAAACCCACAATAGTCTCAATGCCTATCTCAAAAGTCCTACCTCAGCACCAATCTGTGAAATGGATTGTGTCATTTGCAGGGAAAATAAATTTTTGAATGAAATAAACCCCACAACTATTGTTCATTAATTTCATGAGCAGAGCACACCCAAGAGAAAATAAATAGATCCTGTCACACCTGAAATAGGAAAAGGGAGGAGGTGATGGTGGTGGGGAAGAGGCAAAGTGATATATAAAACATGATATGAAAGCCAAAGCCAGATAAAGTGAAAGACCAAAATAAGAAAGAACAGTGACACAAAGTCATGGTACAGTGTTAACAAGCCAATGTCAGGATAAAGGATCATGGATATTTTAAAGCTGTCTGCAATTTCCTTCAATAAATTGGCTTTAAAGATTTGATAGCATTTCCCACAAGAGGCTCTGCAGCCCTGTTAAGATGTATGATATTGGTTAACTACAGCTTCCAAGTCCCAATGTAATGTTGCTTCCAGTACAGAGAAAAGGATCTCTTCTATTAGAAATTATCATTAATTAGTAAGATGCCTGTCAGGTGACCTTTCTCAGTGAAGGTATCACTTGTAAAATCTTTCTGAAAAATCTGACATATGTCTCAAACATACAATTTGAATCTCCATTCTGGGGCCAAAACCAGTCTTAATCCTTGCTGTAGTGAGGAGACCTCTAGGGATCATTTCTGGTGTAGGCTCGTAGTTACTCAGGATATTTGGGATGCCCAGGAGATGCTCGAGCTGCTTACATGGGGTGAGAAGGTATAGACACCCATATCCTTCTGATCTGGCAGATGGAAACCAGGTGGAATATCTGAGGGCATCTAATATAAGCAGAAGCCTGCTGGTTTTGGTGAGATGTAGGAAGTGAGGAGGAAGACGTTGGTGTTAGACAGACGTGCTGAAATCTTGTCAGTAGCCAGCTCTTGTCACTGCCTCTGTATCATATAAACAGTTGACAGAACATATTGACACTTTCCAGTGTAAAAATTCTCTCAGTGTTACTGTTTCCCAACAGTTTAAAGTGTTGAGACCCTAAATGGTGGATCTCAAAGAGGGGGAGAGAGAGAAAGAGGATTGCTGTGAAGGAAGTGGGGGTGGCAGAATGACTATGGGAATGAGAATTGGTGGGCATAGCCTCTGGCACACCTGGGAATGCTGAGTAATCCCATCAGAATGAACTCTGGATGGCAGAGGACAGGGACAGGGTTGGGAAAGTGTGTCTCTGAGCCCAGAGGCTCTGGGGAACACGTTTATATGTGGATCACAGTAGGACTGATGATATGTGAGGGCCCTGAGGGAAATCCATTCCGGAGATGTTGGGGAGAGAGGCTGGAGGAGAGGGGTCTGCACTGGCTGTACTTCTCATGCTAAGCAGCACCACGGCCTGTTCACTGGCCCCAAAGCCAGCTGGCACCTTTGGACACGACCTTGTTGTTGAGCCCTCTCTGACTCTAAACAAGAAAAAATACATACAGGATTCCCATTGGGAATATTTCTGGCCAGGGCTAGCTCCTCTCCAGGCAGCACTGGAACAAATCTAATTGACTGGTGACAACCCCAAGAGGGGCTGTTTCAGTGACAGCCCTGTGCCAAGCCTCAGATCTCTGCCGTGGCATACTTGAGTTAGTAAATGATGTTTGTATTATCCATTTCCAACTGCTTTTCCCAGTGGCCACTTTGGATGCAGCCCTGTTTTGGGTGCCAGGCAAATCCAGCTACAGAAATAGGAGCTGCTCTGGGCTGATTGCCCTGGAGGCTGCAGAAAAATCCTCACACCCCATATCCCCTTCCTACCCACTTATGCTTGAACCACAGCTTAATTCCTGCCTGAAGCACTGGACAGATTTCAGGTGTTTGCAGACCCAGAAGAGCCCTGAACACAGTGGGAGCCAGAACTCACCATCTGAAAACAGGAACAATATGCACCATTAGGACCTACTTGTAACCTTCAAAGAGGGGGTGCCAATCTGTATCTTGGAATGTCAGAATTGCATACAGAGAAGCCAAAAAGTTAACTATCCCAGACTCTGCTTCATCATTTTTCATAAAATGGATCTTTGCAGCATTTAGTGAAGTTTTTTTTTTTCAAAGAGGATTTTAATATTAAGTAAATGTATTGGTTTTTTTTTATTCACAACAAAACAAAGCCTGATTATATAAGATGACCTCAGATACTTGGATCCAAAAAGACCTGTGACTTTTAGGAGAGTCTGGTTTCCAAGATCCAAGTCAATCTATCAGCAAGTTTACCCAAAATGGTTGGTCTGTGACAGTCCTGACATTCCTGGAGAAATGTCTAGGCAGGAAGCAAAACAAGCTTTCATCAAAACATTCCCAGATTCCTGGACCAACATTAATCTGAACTAAACAATCCTTACAAATGGCTTGATTGTGATCAAATGAAGTCAGAATATCTGAGTATTTCTGAGTACTTCTGCTCCTGATTAGTAAATCCACTCATGTCCTTCCCAGGTCCCTCCTTTCATTCCATCCATTTTCTGGACAGAAAAAGAAAAGTGTTGCCTTCCTGCCACTTTGTTTTACTTCTCCCTGGCTTCCTAAATTCCTTTTTCTCTGATAATTTTCTTAATATTTTTTAACCCCTTTATGTATCCTCAAATTGACTGTCACCTGAATTCTTCAGTTATCTAGGAAGAAGCCATAGTGAAATCTCAATTCTCTTAAGCTCAAGTCTGTATCAATTTTCAGAAGCCATCTGCATCGCTCCAGATAAAAAATAGTACTCTTCTGGGTCATTTTTTGGTATTCTTAGAATTAGAAACAAGGACACAAGGATGTCTTCTACAACCAAGCCTGTTACTCATCCCATACTTCATCAATTAAAAACAAATCCAAAATATGTCAAGAGTATTGTGGATTGAACTAGGGTAACTTCTATTCCTCTATCAGTTATGGTCAGTGGCAGCAATTGCAGATAAAGGCAGCACTGGCCAGGTGTGACACGAACACAGGAGGAGGTGATTGCAAAGCTCGAGGCCAGGGTAAGTACACCACCTTAGCAAGACTGGAGGGAGTGTGTGGGCTTCGAAACCAGGTCAGGAAAATAGTTGGACACTTTCCTTCTGCAGTGAACCCAGCTGGGTCAGATAAGGGATTTACAGCCTCTCAGTGATCGAACTTTATCTTGTTTTGTCCTGAGGACGACAGATTCCTTATATAAACAGCAAGCCTGGAGGTGATTGGGACATTTGTAAGGGCATAGCATTTGTAAAAGCCAAGCCAAATTTTCTCTTCTTGCCTCAAGTTATGTGGGTACTTACAATAGGTACATAGATTGTGTGTGGTCTGACTTTTTCTCAAGGTAGCTATGAAATTTCTTGCCTTTTTTCAGACCTGAAGAATGGTTTAAGTATCTGAAAGTCTCTCAATTTTACTTCTGATAATGAATAGAAAACACAGTCTTCCTCTACCATTTTCATCTCTTTTATTATCACTAATAAATAATTACTGGAATCATGCTTAAAAAAAGAAAACAAAAAAAACCCCACAAAAAGCCCCAACGCGTTTTCATCTTTTATATATTTCAGAACTAATGTTTGTCCCCATAATGTAACACAATTCCCTCTGGAGCTGTACTTTAGTTCTTGGTACCCTTCTTCTCATTTTACATGCTGAGATTTCTGTTAGATTGCAGACCTACAGTAAAACTAGTTTTTCCAGTCTCAGCCAAAGGTCTTCTAGCTGGTTGTCACATAATTGTGTTTTTGAGAGACACAATCCAAGGCAGAAGCATCACCAAAAAGAGAAAGCTGGTGACACCTAAGTATTGCTCCAGAAAAGCATGGAATTCTGACGGGATTGCTACATCAATGAAGCAGTGCTTGAACTTAGCTCAATAAGCTGAAGAGAAATATTTGAATTTCAGAAAATCACATATTTTGAACTAAACCCAGAAACAAAAGCAGATGAAAATGTAGTGATTCAGTATCTCCTATTTTCCAGAAACTTCAATTTGATGGAGATGTCAGTATTGTGTCTGAATGAGAATATCAAAGGAAAGGGCCAAGGATTTATGCACAACCAAGTTTCCAAATATCTTAAGTATTCTATAGTCATGAAGCTCACTTTGTTCTGCTGTATTGTTCTCTTACATAGATAATAATTTTTGCCCTTTAGCAGTTTCTCCCACTTTTCTTTTTGCTCCATTTCTGTAGCAAAACTGAAGTCCTGCAAGCATTTAATGTTTACATGGAAGTTTATTCTCATAATAAGTTGTAGAAACTGTAACCTGAGCAGCAAATTCACATCCCATATTTTTCCAAGGAAATTGACATTACATTATCTGTGCTCATCCCTCCTGGTATCAAAACCAGTTCAAGCCCCCACACTTCTGTTTTGCTGCACTGACTTTAGAGGGCATCCAAGCAGCCTTGGAAAAATGTTCAAATTCCACTAGTTGTCTTCATATTTATAACACATTCTTATTCACTATTTTAATGCATAAGAACCTTGAGTAATAGCTAAGTAGATCAGATCACTAATTCCTGTGAGCTAAGAAAATTAATTATTTTCTTCTGTATTTTCTAGTTTGACCTCCTTGTTGGCCTACATAAAATTTTTGCCTGATTCTTTTATAGTCAACAAGGTCAGGGATAACTGAAGCCAAAAAAAAAGGAAGTAAACAATAGTGCAACAATAATAGTTAGAAAGATTAATGCTAGTGCTTGAGTGCTCCCAGCAAGATTAATTTTCCTGAAAACATTAATTATTCCTTTTCCTAGGTCTGGTGCAAGTTGAGTAAATGCCGTGCTGATCAACCTTGAAGGTTACAGAGGTTGATGCAGCTCTCTGCTAAGCTTGTGTGTGTCTGAGACTGTGAGAAGATCACACATGGCCTGAAGTGTCCTCACTAGAGGCTCTTGCAGTTGTGGTTGCTGGTATTTTACAAACATAGAATCCTTAATGTTGTAAAAGACATCTTAGATTGTGTTCACAATCCTTTGGATAGTGCCCACTGCTCCCCATGGATTCATTCTTCCCCAAAAGGTGGATTTCTCTCATCTGATGTTGGATGACTACCACAGAGCTGCCAATACTTGAGATTTAGATTGGATATTAGGAGGAAATTCTTTATTGTGGGAATAGTGGGGCACTGGCACAGGTTGTCCAGAGAAGCTGTGGCTGCCCCGTCCCTGGAAGTGTCCAAGGCCAGTTTGGACAGGCTTGGAGCAACCTGGGATAGTGGAAGGTGTCCTTGCCCATGGCAGGGGGTTGGAATGGGATGGTCTTGAAGGTCCCTTCCAAACCCAACCCCTTTGTGATTGCATGATTCTATGAACTCTGCTGGAACCCTCTCTCCAGGCACTAAGCAGTGTGTCCTTTTGGAATGCTGTCTGTCTGACCTGCCTTAGAAGGAGCTGCATGGCCAGGAGCATTGCACAGATCTCTGCTTGCAAAGAGGTGGCTCCTCAGACAGAGAAATCTGGCCTGAGCCAGGGGAATTTTGGCACTGTGCAGGACCAGAAGGGTGGGCAGCAGAGTTCTCACAGGCTGACAGAGCCAGCTTGTGCTGTCAGCAGGGTAATTGTGCACAGAGGGCAGAGGTACAGCCCAGACAGACACAGATCTGCTCTGGCCAGGCCACACTGTGCTGCATCATCTGCAAACTCAATGGTTCAGAGACCACTTTGAACACCTCTTCACTCTGCTGCAGGTTGCCTGGTGTCTCTTTAGACCCAGTATATCAGCACTTGGAACACTGTTGCTGCATGGAAACACCCTCCTATTTTGCCATTGCTATCAGCTTTTGTGCTTTTGTGACAAACTGCCTGATATTTACTGTTTCCCTTTTGTTTTCCTGAAGTCCTGCTGCATAAATAACAGAACTTTCATTTTGAGATAAAATGCAGTCTTCTGACATGGGGAAATATTTAAAAATTGAGTTTCACAGAGCATCAATCAAGTTAAAAAAGACAAACAAGCAAACAGAGAAGCCACACAAAAACAAAGCCCTTTGTATTATTTCACATAATAAATAAAAGTTATTCTTGTTTTTTAGAGTGAACTAGATCATGATACTGTTTCTCCCTCAGCAGTCTTGGTTTTTGCCAGTGATAAGCTACTTTTGATCTCTATTTTTTTCTCTAACAACTACAGGAAAAAGGAAAAAAAAGCACTTTTCCTTCAGTGACAGACCACAAATCGTGATGTAGCATTCCTTTCCAAGGTTAAATTCTTCAATTCTTCCCTCTGTGAATTTCCCAGAGATGGACCTGGCTGCCCTTCACTTCCCTGCGCTGCTCTTCTCCATGGCCCTTCCCTATTTATCCCTCCTGTCCTTCTGTCCTCTGATGGTTCCAAGAAATGTTTCTGGCAGTGCAGGAGGCTTTCTGCCCTGCAGTAAGCAGGGACAGGACGAAAATAAAAAGACCAGCTGCTTTCAGCAGCTTTGGTCACTTAAGCAATGGTAAGCACCCCTCCCTCGTGGTTCATCGGAAAAGGAAAGCGTGGGAGCTGGAATAGGTGGGGGATGCTATTTCTGCCACTGTTGGGTACTGAATGTGTGATCACCTAGCAGGACATATGGCAGCTACTTCCTGCAGCTCATAATATCTCACATGAATTTTTCTCATCTAGAACTACTGATCTTTTGACTCTTTCCATCAAGGGAAAAAAAGAAGACCACTTAGCAGCTGCTGTCTG
>WAAE01012366.1:0-27064 GCA_013400495.1 Nicator chloris | reverse complement strand
CTTCCTTCCAGATAAACCTCTCACAACAGAAATCTACCTGTTTTCAACAAGCAGCCTGAAAGTTCATAATTTCACAATTTCACACAGGTATTGTGTGTCTTCTTTCTATAATATTGCAAATTTAAAGGACTTTAAAATTGATGGAAAGGACCAAGGCTTTACACCATGTGACACCTTTTGAAATGTTAATTTGAAAGAGACAAAAACTCTCAATTAGAAAAAAAATGCCAAGCCCTTTGGGTATGATTTCCTAATTAAAGTTTGCTCTGATGACATTGTTTTGCATATTTTGTGATTGGATCTGATGCTGATAGATTTGGGATAGGGTGGAGTTTCTGATGAATAGGGCAGAAGTGAAATAATTTCCTTCCTGCATTTGCAATTTAAATAAATCTCAGCAGAATCAATTGCTTGTGGTGCAAATATATTTTTTCTAAGTCATAACTGGTTTTGTGAAGGTTTATGTCCACCTCAGCTGCACATTTTCTCCAGTAGATGTGTCTCTATGAGAAAAAGTCATTTGCAAACCTCATTGTTTGTACCAATGAAATTAGAAAAAATAGATCTTTTGTCTCGTATTTTTTTATCTTTGCGTATTTGGAAACTTTGAAACTTTTATTCACGTGTTTTAGTGTTGTGTCACCCATTAAATGGAATCTTATAAGGAGCTTGAAGCAGTCCTATCTGAGGTCTTCTAACTGATGATTTAGCAGAGATAAAAATACAGGGTAATGAACCAATGTCCCATTAGTGACCAGCCAAGTTTGGCAGCTTCCATAAACAGTTTAATATCATTGTTAAAAGAAATAGGGGTGCTGCTGTAATATGAGCAATTGATAGGTGCTTTAGTGCACATCAGAGCATGTTTACTGGAAGAACATTAATGGAAAGAGAACCAGTCTGTGAGCATTACAAGCTGACTGCAGGCAAAAATAACTGCAGAAATAAAAATCTATAGCTTTTTACAGGAGTAGCTGCACCTCAACAAATAATTCCTTTATTTTTCAGGTGAGTATTGAAGTTTTTTGCATGTGCCTGTAGTCATGGCCTTTTAAAGTCTTTCTCTGCTGCTCTCCTCCACTTCTCTCACTCAATTTCTCCACGTATTTCAACACACATCTGCAACTTCATGTCGGGAATTTCTCCTCTGAGGCTCCAGTCCTTTGGAATATCCCTCCTCTGTCTCTGCTCTTTGACTTCAAGTGGCTCATCAAACATCCACTGAGAACAAGTATCTGTTTCCTTGTCTAAATCACCTCATTGTTTCCTTCCCCTCAATGACGATTTATCTCTGTATTTGATTAATTACACATTTAGTTTTTGAGGTACAGTTCTTTTGAGGATGCCATATAAAATGGAGCCTTTTAGTAGCTTTACAGGTGGAAAAAGAAGGATGGTAAAAGCTTCAATTTTTGTCTCTGCAGAATTCCAGCTGCATTTCTGTGGAGCTAGTGCACACTTTTTCCTCCTGTAGAAACTGGTGAAGAAGGGAACATAGTATGGAAATGCTTTCTGGGAATTTTTCGTGTTTCATCTCACCAGCTGTAGACACCCACATTTATGACAAGTGCTGTCACCCTGGCTGCCTCTGTATTGAGACATTTTTAGAGCAATATCCTTCCCATTCTAAGGCAAAACAAGTCAGATTAAGTTTCCTAAAAGTACTTTTCCTTCCATTTAACAACAAGAAAAGACCTTAGTGTTGACTTACTCTAATTTGCACATCTGCCCTGTAGAATTCCAGATTTAAGTGTTTTACCTGTGGTAACTTTTTGTGAACCATCTTCTTTCCAGAGGGAAAGAAAAATCATTGAGGAATAGAAAGAAATACAAGGAATAGCTCTACCAAGGAGTTATTAAAATGAAAGCTGAGAAGCATCTGGGAGACTCAGAGTCTGGACATGCTGAACCAAGCACGAGGGCACTGACACCTCCACTGCAAAAGCTTTGTTTGCATAGCACATCAAGGGTAGTATCTGCTTGAGTCCCACGTGGGAGACACTCTGGACTGTGAATTTTGGCTCCTTGTTTTCATTTCTGAGAGATAATGAGGAAGAAAAGATGCAACAAGGTTTCATAGGGAGAGGTAAGAAGCCCATGTGGCCTGATTCATATTTTTAATACAGGGCATGCATGCTGTTGTAGAACTCCTGATTAATTACATGTTTTCATCTAACTAGCAACAAAAGCTTCATGCTGGGAGGAACAATAGAATGAACAATCGTATCGGTAAAGCTGTGGACAAATATAGCACATGCAGTTAAAATCAAATCTGCATTCCATCAAGCCCAGTGAAAGACAAAAATAACCTTTAAAGAAAACCCTTAAAAACTTTATTAGGCCTTAGTCTTTCCACCCTCTGTTTAATTATGTTGCCCTCTGCTTAATTATGTCCTAGAAGTGTTATAATGCTTAGAAACTTCTTTGGCCTTCAAAATGAGTGTGTCCATATTGAATTCTGCTTTTTTTATGGCTTCCTCGGATATAATTCTGAATCAGGGCATAAAAGCTGCAGCCACAGATTCTCCTGGAAGATTTTACAGAACATTGTGAAAGAACACTTGGCTTTGTCTTTATTGCACCACACATGAGTGCCTCCATCTCGTTAATGCAGGAAATGTGTTATCTGAGGGAGAGGAGCTCGGAAGCTTGGAACATTGGTGCTGTGCTTTAGAGCCCCCTTTTTTTTCATTATATCTATTAGACAGCAAGGCAAATTAAATGTCTCACCATGGTGAAATAACATATTCTCCAAATGTGTCCATTTGGCAAGAAAATGGTGTATTTTTGTCAGTGCACTAGCCTCAGTCCCACAAGGGGACCGACAGGCTTCCAAGCTGTAATAAAGGAAGTGACAAGCTGGGTTAGCTGTTGCTGGGCTCTTCTTTTTGTGCTGAAAGCATTTATTTGCTTGCTTTCACAGGAGATCTTTCCCTGCAATCTTTTCCATCTAGAAGCCTGCTCCGTCCATAGCAATGTTAGCTGTGGAAGGAGGCAAAGGAGCATCTGTGCTGTTTCCTGCCCCTTCTGCAAATCTGCTTTTGAGTCAGTGCTTTTCCCTCCTCATGGCCTTATTCTGTTTTCAGACTCTCACAGCTGAGCATTCTGCAACATCTAATCAGTGATTTTCTAACACTGCTACTAATTGCTTGTGCCCATGCCAATACTTCAGTGCCTGCTAAACTCTTGAATCTGAAAACTTGTGAAATCCCAGAGCAAGCTCCTAATTACACATCCACACACTCCATCCTTTTCTTTCCTCCAAGATCACACTTTCCACTCCCATATTTTAGATTGCCTCTTAAAGCAGGAGCCCAAGCCTGCCAGAGTTCAAGAACATATGGATGACAATCTCAGGCACATGTGGGGATTCTTGGGGCTGTCCTGTGAAAGGACAGGAGTTGCACTTTGATTATCTTAGTGGGGCCCTTCCAAATCAGGATACTCTATGTTTCTGTGCTTCAGTGTTTCTATATTTACAAGGCCCATCCACTGAAGAAATAGGATGTGAGACTGCAGGAAGTTTCCTGTTAAGTTTTCCTTCCAGTTGGGGACATCTATTTTTCTGAGAGTTCTAAGCTGAGGAGCTGACATAAAAGCCATTATTTTGTCCTTTACTCTCTCTTCCACATTCTAGACATTATTTTTTAACAGCAGCCATGTCATGTCTTGGCTGGAAAAGGGCATCAGCCTGTGTCTCAGGGCCCCATTAAACCCCATCTCCATCAGGATCCTGCAGCACCAGTGAGCACAACCAGGGGTTTAACAGATCTGATTTCAACCCACTGCTGTGTCCTGCAGGGACTGAGGTATCAAAGCTGAGCATCCTGCTCTTTGTCACTGGGATAATCAGGGCAGGCCTGCCCCATGGGTATGCAGAAACTTGAGCAGCTCTGCAGGTGGAAATGCTGTGTGTTGGCTGAATGCTCAGATCTTCAGCAGCTTTGGCACCTCTGCACCTTGCTCCAAAGCACGGTGTAACTCAGCCCTTAATGAGAGGGAAGAAGCATATTTGAAGGACTAAAGAGGAATCTTAACAAGGTTTTTCAACCCTGCTTCCCTGACACAGGTGCCTGTAGGTTCTTGAGAATAAATGTAACACTGTGGACATCACAAAGACCCAGTACATTTAGCTCTGATGGGACTCAGAGAGAGATGAAGGTTTGTTTTGAAATTCACAAAAGCAAAATACATCTGTTCTGGAACACAGGCTCCCATTTTCCCCCACCTCAGGAGAGGAGAGCTGTGCATTCGGGCTCTCCATGATCAGACCTGTCACAGGAGGATGGAAATCTAATTGGAGAGACAGGAATGGACTTGAACAGGGCATCACTCTCAAAGGCACCATGAAAAGTCTGGGAGATGAGGTCAAGGTGAGGTTTGACCTCTGGTAAAAAAGAAAATATTCTAATGTGCCCCGTTTCTTCCCAAAGTGTACTTTTCTCTCTCTTAAGTGCATCTGAAGATTATGAAGTAGGAAAAGAGATCCAGGAATAACTGACATCCTTATCCTTAACACCCTTGTTCTATGTCAAATTCACCTGGACATGTTTTTTTCTGTGGTATATAATAAATTATTTATATATAAAATGTTAAGCAAGCTGGGAGTTTTTTCCACCATTATGAAAAAAGAGCTCAGAAAATCTGCAAAGAACAATGAATGTTTTTATTTTTCCCCATTGCACTTTTTATGTTCTCTTGGGTAGATCCACTCCTGGCTTCCCTCAAGAATTTCAATACAGTCTCACAATTATATTTTCAAATTAAAACAATTTTATACTTTTATTTTCAATCCCAGTGTGCCTCATTATATAGAAGGTAACAAAGAAATAGAGATGAGAAGGATGGATGATGGCAAGAGGTTCAAAGTATCATTTGGTGAAAACTTAGCTGCTTCCAGATGTACTTAGATAGGCAAGGATATTCATAGAAGAGCTGTATGTACTGACTCCTTTTTGCATAATAAAGTGCTGAATTCTGTTTTCTGGGTTATCAATTTGCAACCAATATATTGGATGGACATAATTTAGAGCATAGGTTGGACTGCTCCTTCTCTTTATTCAAAATACACATTGTGTCTCTGTCCTGAAAGCCAAAGTTATTAGAACTGATTTCACCCAGATTGACTTGTTAAAGCCACTTTTGTTGTTCACTTTTCCTTAGATTACATCCAGTTTCATTTGATATGTATCTAATTAATGTCTATAAAGTTAGTTGAGTTCTTCAAAAGATTTTAATTTAGATTAATTTGTTTCAATAGAATTGGTAATTAATAGCTCGTGTGGAAGATGATACTTTGTTTTGTCCATAGGCAAGGAGAAAAGGTCCATCTCATGGAAAAACTTTTAATAAATATGAAAAAAACCACTGGAAAACATTTAGAATATGGTCTTTCACTCAGAAATATCACTAAGTGTTTGGCTATTTAAACCAGGCCATCCCTGTTTAATATAACTCCATTAGATTCTATAATGTCTTTATTAGATCAGTCTTTTAATATTTATACAAAATCTCATTTTTTAGAAAAGGACATAAATCTCCAGAGGCTGCAGAAACTTGCTGAATGGAGTTAAACATTCAAGTTGCTTCAATCAAATGAAATGGAAGTCCTTGCTTTTCTGTCCTCTAAAAGGGTAGTAAAGATGTTGGGAGCATTGGTGCATGTGAAATTTTTACTAGTTTATAATGTACTTCCTTATTTATTGTGATGCCAACTTTTTAATTTTGGGAGAACTATCATCTTTTATGATCCTATTGACCATCATTTTTTCAAAACTTGGCCTTATAAATCCTGGTGAAGCTTTTATATAAATCTATTTAGAAATTTTAATGACATATAAAGCTTCAATGATGGAAAAAGCATTTCCTGCATTTAATATTACTGAACACAAGGGCGCAACCATTAATCCATTCTCTTGAGCTGTCTTCTGCAATGCTTTTTTGAAAGAGGGGGAATAAAGTTATTCCTTTAACAAGGTACTGTTGACAGCCAGAATGAATCACAGTTACAGTCACATATAGTGACTCCAGAATCCTCCTCTTCCTCCCAATGCTTTTGTCTTCCAGCTTACCTTGACTCACAGCCCATTTGCCATGGATTTATCTGCATTTTAGGGTTAAATAACATAAATCAATGTAAGAACAATCCCAACCTGGGTTATGGAGGTGGCAGTACTAAAATTCCAATTGTATATATATATATATCTAAACTCTATTCTTTCCCATCTGTACCGGGCATTGACATTTACTGGGCACTGGCATTTACTCAAACGTTGGCCCAACAGAGTATTAAACACTGTAATTGTTCTGACTTCAGCTTGTTAAGGTTCTTAATTACTGACAACCGTTTTTATTCATGAGGAAGTAAAATAACTCTTGTTATGACGTCAAATCAAACTGGAAAAAAGTGTTTAAAAGTACTTAGTTAGTTACAAAGTGGAATTTTTTGTATGAGATTAAAAATAATATTTTAAGATGATGAGGATGGATTTTGGTTGTATTTGGGGGCTGGGCAGCTTTTACAGTTTTGTTTGTTTGTTTTTTATGGGTTTCCTGTTTTGTTTTGTTTTGTTTTTTAAGAGAAAACACAATGGCAAAGCAATGGCTCCCTTGGTCACTGCTTTTCTCATTCCAATAGCCAAGCTCGTGCTCTCCATTGGCAGAATTTTCACTCCATACTCAAGACCAGAAGATAAATTGGAATAAAACAGGACAAATTTATTCCCTATGGACAAGATCCTGATCCTTTACTTCTGCAGAGCCCTCCATCATCTACTTTAAACCACTGAATTTTCATTGCCACACAATTTTATTGTACAAAAGTATGTTTATAAACACACAGAGAAGATGTTAAATACCAATGGATGTAACATTTTTCTCACAGATATTTTTTTAAAATGTATCTAAGAAATTTGGAATTGCAAGTCTAACTTGTCCTTGTTAGAACTTGTTTTTCCTGTTAATGGAAGCTGGTTCCCTGCCATGGATCTTTGCAAGAGATTTCCATAAGTCTAAGTATGCTTCAGGAAATTACAGATCCAGCATAAAGTGTCCTGTGATGTCAGGGGAAATTTAATTTTGCCACACCAGTGATGTCAAGTGATGATGTTTCTTATTTTCTTCTACAGATGAAGTGACATGAAATTAAATGGTGGCTACGAGGGAAGGGAGCGGAGGAAAACTGTGTGGGGGAAACATTTTGGAGAAGTGAGGTAGGAGGATGAGTGAGGTCTGTGTCATGTGAAGGAGATAAGATGGAAGAGAAAGACTAAGCATGTCTAGATTTCTGATTGTGGCTAAACCTTATAGTTCAGGAGTCATTGAGCAAGACCTTTTGTGCTAAAGGAACCGTAGTCCAACCAAATGGGTATTTTTTTCTTGAGCATCACTCCAGCACAGATCATTGTGAGCTCTAATTAATAAGTGAACAGTATGTTACTCCTATTCCCCTCTGGCTTATGGTAAAAGGAGCACAGCAGAAAGTATTTTTCCTAATCTAAAACTTATGTTGCCATGTTAACTGGTTATGTTTAAGCTTTGAAATATTGATTGAAGAGAGTTTTGAGTTAAGAGCAAGAAGTATATAATGGTGTATTTAAAGAAAAGGCAGGTTTCATGAGCACATTCCAAGCATGACTTTCTACTGCAAAAATGTTGCAAAGTATTTAAATAATGAAACTGGAGCAAGAATTGCAAGTATATTTTCTCACATTCTCCCCATACCCCAAGGCGATGCAGATGTCACATCTTCACTGTTTCCCTGCTCCCTAAAAATTACATCAGCATTAAAAGGCAAATGTCTACTTAATATTTATACAAAGAAAGACACTGATGGGTAACATTTCATCTGAAAAGCTTTCTCGTTAGAGAAATTGCATTAGGAACATAACGTCTTGCAAGTCTATCTAGGCCAGAAGTCTAATCAAATTAACACCACTTCAGTGCTAATGAAGACTGGTAGTCATTCACCTTAATTAGCCATTCTGAATAAATATATTTTTAGCACCATGCCATTTAGGTAGCTCAGCTCTACGATCCTGTCCAAATTCTCGTGACCTCAGTGAAGTTACAGAGGCAGAAGGAGCATCAGGAGAGGAAGAGGTTTCGATGTCCCCCTTTCACTCCTAAAAAACCAGGTCATGTCCTTGGTGAGTGTGTTCCCAATATAAAATGCAGATGATCACAGTTATTAGCTGCTATATTTGAAGCACTGAATGGGACTTGAAGATTGGGGTCTGCACATTCCCCAGTGGGATCTGCAGCTGCTGGGAGCTGCAAATCCAACTGTACAACAGCAAGAGAAATGGCCAGGGAGTGTGCACAGGGATTGGACTCACCTACCAGCCTCTTACTGATTTTGAATTTTCCACTGGAAATGGGAGGTTTGCTGTATGTTATAAAACTGTAAATGGACACCTTCTATAAAAATAAATGATGTGCATATATATGTGGATATTTGTTTTACAGCAAGCATGCCCCAGAATGGTTTTTATAAGAATATTTGAAAATTCATAATGTTTTAACATTGGAGGCATTTAGATTTTGTTTGATTATATTAATTATATTTGTATTTTTTTCCTCACAGATTCACAGAGTAGTTTGTGTTGGAAGGGACCCCAAAGACCATCTGGTTCCAACCACTTTCCATGGGCAGGAACCTTCCACTAGAAGACAGGATATACTACCAGGCTTTTTTGAATAAACACAAACCATGCAGGTTCATTGCAATCAATTACAGGAGCATTTCAGTTTACTTAACAACTGCGAGTTCCATTTTAGCTGCAGAATTCAATCCACACAATTAAGATGAAATGAGGTGTTCAGTACTTGCTCAGATTCAAATTCAAATAAATCCCTTTAGCTTTACTAAGAACTTGACAGGCATTACATGGACAAAATAGGCTTGAAATAGTTGGGGAAAGGCTTGTTTCACTTCCATGATTTTTTCTTGATCTGCTTACAATTTTTGAGACAGGAAGAAGACAGGCTGGGGATCTTCCTGTTTACATGTTCCAGAGGGAAGCCCTTTCAAGCTGTCATTTAAAGCAAATGCTCTGCTGAATATGGATTTTTTTTTTCAGATAGGGATTTGGCATTATTATGAATTAATGTCATAAAGCCAGTCTCTCATTCTTCCTTCTTTATAGGGAATATTCATTCTTTTGGAAGAAAAATCTTTCAGCATTTTTAACTCAAATGATGATTCTATAAATCCTTTTTTCACTGTCCTATATGTATTATTCTGTGCAGATGCAGTGATAATCTTTAATGTATGGATATCATCAGATATATGGACAAGATTTGGTAAAATAAAAGAAAAAAATAACATTATTTAATGATTTGGCCTCAGAAAAGGAGAAATCTCCTTTATAAATTTTCTCTGGCAGTAAATCAAATTATGATTTTCCTTACCACAAACAAATATTTCCATGGTAGCCTTTGGCAGTTGATTGCAAGGTATATGGATTCAGATTACAGGTCCAACATGAATTTAGACACTAAAAATGACTCTTAAGGAAAAAGAAATGTGTGAGGAATGGGATAGAGATGGTAGAAGTGCTGCCATTTCTGTGGAGAATCTCAGAGCTTTTGACAATATCTGTATTCTTTCCTCCCACAATGATGAAGCAGCAGAGCAAATGGGGGAAGACCTCCTGTCAGACTGGCTTTCAAATTCAGGAGAAAAGGAAATCAGTGTTTCATGACGTTAAACTGGGTGCTACTGACTTCTCAGGCAATTGTCCTGATTTGTCCCTACTCTGATGCTGACTCATTCTTGCCCCTTGAGTCCATCATTGCAGACATCTCAGGATTATTCAATTCCTTCAGACACCTCCATGACTAAAATTTGACCAAAGTTTGCAGTTAATTCACTGTCAGAGCTTTTACTCTATGGTCCAGAAAAGAAGTCAGGTATCTTATTACATTTGTCCTCTGGCTTTTGTTCCCACACATTTGGGAATTGTCACACTGAAACCTGCATGGCCTCCACTATGTGTGGGTGCAAAAAGGTAGAAGATGCCAGGTAAAATTCATATCTTTATCCACAAATATCTTCCTGTATGGTTTATTTTTGCAATTGTATTGTTTTTGAGGATGAAGGTAATACATATATATCAGTTTCAACAAAGAGCTGAGAATCAGCCAATGTCTGGTTCAGAAGACTGGAGGATTTTTATATAGTTGTAGTTACAGCTATAGTTTTTATGTAGTTATAACTATAGTTATAGTTTTTGGGTTAAAAGTGAGTCAAAACTTGCAAAGAGAGGAAATACCACTTCTAAGACATTCTTATTGACAACTGGAAAAATAGACAAGTTTTTCTTTCACTGGGACTTTGGTTCCAAAGCAGAACCAGAGAGCCTCAAGCTAAGCAGAGTTTGGAAACTGCTCTGGATATAACTTAATTATGTTAGCTGATTAGACAATTTCAAAGAAAAAAGGCAATTGGTATCTGAGCAGAGCAGGGTACTTAATCAGAACAGAAGTAATAACATTTGTAGCCCCTGTGGTTAGTAGAGATAGAAAGGCAGGTAATTATAGCACAAAAAGCTGGTGACTAGCTGGAATGAGATTTGAGGGAAATTATTATATGGCAAATCACTGTGTCTCTTTTGATACAATTACTTTTGACATCCAATAGAGTTATGACTGTGTTTCCAGGCATAGCTTTGAAGATTGTTTCTAAGCTTTTCATAAACAGGACAGAGAAGTTGTACACACAGAACATACCTGGAGGTAACATGATGTTCTTCACCAGATCAGTTGCATTGACCAATTCCATGACAGAACACAGTCACAGCTTGGATTGACCCTTCTCATTTCCACGAGCACCTTAATGCCATGAATTAGTGATTTCTCATTTGGGGATTCACTGCTTGTTCATATGGGGTATTCAAGGCCTTACTTCGTCATCTCAAAGGTCTTTTCCAATCTGATTTTGTGTTTCTGGGATAAACAGTTGGTATTGCATTGCTTTTTTAGAAACCAGCTCACCAGGAAAAGTGTCCACATTTGTCTGAAACAAAAAGAACATTTGATAGATAAGTAAGCAATCCTTCCAGCTGGGAGTTGATAGCACAGCTACTTTAAAAATAGAACTTTCCTGTCATTTTAGTGTGTTCTGGGTACTTCTTATACATATGGATAGCACAGACAGAATCTGCAATTTTACAAGCTTTCTGCGGACTAGCAAAACTTATGAAGCCTAATTTCCTAAAATTTGTGCATTGTGCAACTCTCTGGTGTTTAATAAGATTCAAGCATGTCCTCAGTCTTTTCCACTGCCCAAGGTCTTTGCATCTAAACTGTATGAAAAATTTATCTCTACTATATTCTTCCCTATGAATTGTCACTGACAGTCATTCTCTTAGTGCTTTTTCCATGAAAATTCCAGAAGACATGTACTTGAAGCTTTTGCTCCTCTGTCAAACTCATGTGAAACTGATCCTGAGAATGGATTAAGGTTAAAAGGATAGGAGAAGCAGCCGCACAAACACTGAAAGCATGGCTGCCTTTACTTCCTCCCTCTAGGAAAGCAAACTAACAATCAAACCACAAGATTTTATCTCTGCTTCATAAAAAATGCCTCCAGCTATAGGGGAGAATGGGACCTTAGCTGGCAGTGCTGGACACGGAGGGAAAACTTGCTCCAGTTGCCAATGACACAGAGTGATGGATTGTAAAACAGGGATGTCAGTAACCTAAAATGCTTGCATGGATTTGCTTTAGAACTTGCTGAGTGGCAGAACTTTGGATCTTAACTGAGTGCTCCTTGAGCAAACGTGCAGAAATGGTTAGGACAGGGCAATGATGCCCTCCAAGTTTGAAGGGCAGGTGGGTGGTTTAACTCACGCCAGGGAAGGTTTAGATTTGATATCACAAAAAACACATTCACCAAAACATTGGAACAGCCTTCCCAGGGAAGTGATGAAGTCACCATCCCTGGAGGGATTTAAAAGATGTGTCGATGTGGCATGGTTCAGTGTTGGCCTTGGCAGTGCTGAGTTAATGGTTGGAAATGATATTACAGAGGTATTTTCCAACCTTAATGATTCTACCCTATAGAAAGGCTGGGTCCTAGAAGTGATAGAGGAAAGCAAACCCTTGGTATTTCATGAGCCTGTAATTCAGAACTCTGTGCAATTCAGGGAGGGGAAGGCTTGCCAGTGCTCCTAGGGACTGACTGAAGCTGAGGATGCAAAGAGAAAGGACTGTTATGAGCTCCCTGGAAAGAGGAACCAATTTTACCCTGAAGCCTCAAGATTAAATCTCTCAGATCAATCAGGACCAAGCTGTGTTTGGTAGAGCAGAACTAGAAAACAACACTGAGAACCTTCTAGTTATTCTCCTGAGTCCATCTGCTTTTGCAGAAGTAGAACATGGAATTCAGCCAAACACTGGCTATTTTTCACACTGCTGTATGACAGAGGAATCCCATCTGATGCCTTTCACTGTGCTGTGTTATAACATGCTGGAAACAAACACACAGAAACCCCCTTTTCTTACCCAGAGAACTTGCAGATGAAGAAGGAGGTGGCAAATAGTTAAGGCACAGATATTTGGGGAAGGTAGAAATAAGAGTATTGGTCTACAGACAGAGATAAAGCATACAAAGATATGGGTGTCTGGATGTGGGAAGTTTTATGGGTCTTATGGTGAAAGAAATTAAAGAGATCAATGAAGCAAAGTGAATACTTACAGATAAATCCCTCTGAAAGGGACTCTCACGACCTAGGACATGAGAAATCCCAAAGATATTTTTTAAAAATGTATGGCACAGCTTTGTTTTGGTCCCTATCAGAGAACAGTCAGGTGGAATGTGTTAGTTATGGAGGTATTAAGTTCTTTGTTTATAATTTGTTTATAATACAAGCTCCAGGGAGTCTGACAGATACTCAGATTTATGTATTTATATAGATACAAAAATATGGTAATGGCAATATGATTTGGAAATCCTACAGAAAAACAAACACAAAGAGGAAAAGAACACCAACAGATGTAGAAAAAGCAGCAAAAAATGCATTACCTCATACTGTTTAAATTCTTCTTAGCACTCCGCATGCCACTAAACTTTATTCTCAAATTTTTCAGGCATTGACACTCTTGAAGCAGATAAACACCTCACATTTCATAGAAGGAGGTAATTTCCTTTAAGTTATTTTCCAGGAAAAACTGGACAATGCATAGATATGTACAACACTCTGCAGGGTTTTCCTCACAGCCCAAGCACCTTCCTGCTCCTTTAGTACAAAAAGTGCAGGATTCCAAATACTACAGGAAGGAGAAGAGACTGCAAGGAACACACAGAGCATGTCAGAATTTGGCAAAGACCTTTTTCATAAGGTTGCTTCCAGTCTAACACTTTTGTGAAAGGGAAGGCAGCATATACTTCAAAGAATTGCTCTTTCATGAGAACCATTATCAGAAATCTTTGTGCAGCCACCTAGAAAATTCCTGTGAGGATTTTGAATTCTTCCACTAAGCAGCAAAGCTATTCTGTGAGGGGGTAAGGAACCAACAGCATATTATTTAGAGTCAAGGTTTGAAACTGTAGTTGCATCAGCCAATTTTCAAGTGGTCCCTGGGGGTGAAAAATGTTGTCACAGGCACTCGCTGAGCAACAAAATATGAAAATCAGTCTGCATAACTTATGAGGAAGAACAGGACCCAGTTCATTAAGTGGTTTGATGGCAATGACCTGGTCACCCCTGCTCCTGCAATGAGCTGCTCACTCAATAACTGTGCAGTCCTGCTCTCCTGCAAAGAGATGGGTCATGAAGGGAGGTGGTCACCAGGGGAAGCAGCTCTGCACTCTCCACACCTCTCTCAATCCAAACCCCATTACTCCTGTCCCATTTCATCATCTGCTGGCACTTGTCTGATGTCAGAGCCCTGAGTGCATCCCCTCCTCTCTGGGGTTTGGCTGCTGGGGCTCAGGGCCCTGAGAGCAGAGGAGGGATGTGGAGAACCCCTTTAGAGGACTTTGTGCAGGGACACCACAAGGGCTGAGCCCAGCTGGGGTTTCCTGCTGGCCACCTTACTGAGCCTGGCTCCTGGTGGGCAGGAGAAGAGGGAAGGGATTTGCCCTCTTTGGGAGCAGCTGAAAACTAATCAGAGCATTCAGCATTTACAAAAGGAGGAATGCAAAAGCCATTCCACACAAATCATCTACCTGTAGTACTGGCTGCAGGTACATCCATTTAAAATCAGCATTCAGCATTTACAAAAGGAGGAATGCAAAAGCCATTCCACACAAATCATCTACCTGTAGTACTGGCTGCAGGTACATCCATTTAAAATCAGCATTCAGCATTTACAAAAGGAGGAATGCAAAAGCCATTCCACACAAATCATCTACCTGTAGTACTGGCTGCAGGTACATCCATTTAAAATCCTCCTGCCTCGATGCAGGCCCAGCACAGTCATTGCTTCAGACTAACTTAAGCTTTTCTGAAATTGGTTAGATGTAAAATTATTGTATTTCATGGTACAGAGCAAAGTCGTGGTTAAACCACCTTTGGGACTGAAGCATCTTGGAAAGCTCACCTGCATCCTGCAGTGTGAGATAGTGTCTCATTTTGAATTCCCTCTGAAAAATCATCTTTGCACGTGGATGTAATGGAGTTGGAGGGGGAGAATGTTGTGAATTTGTGATTGACCTGAGAGGTGCCCAGTCAGCTGTGACAAGCTGCTGCAGGGGCAGTTACTGCAACAAATAATGCCAATATTCACTTTGGAAAAACAGTAGAAAAAGAAAATCCAAAGGGATAATTACTTCAGTAGGTAAAATCAAATGACTAAGTGCAAACAAGGGAAAAAACCTTTATTTAAATAAATATTTAAATGTAAAATTTAAATGTATTTTAAATGTAAAAATGGACAAATTAAAAAACAGTGAACTTCTTTCAGGCTTGAGTCTCACAGGCTTGAGTCTCACAAATTGCTGTCTTCATTTGCAAAGCAATATTGAAGTTGCTTGAAAGACAAGATAGATTAAAAACCTCAAAAAAACACAAACCCAAATCACCAATTTTATCCTTTGGGGGAAAAAAAGGACATAACTAGTTACTTCATCTTGAGTCACATAGCCTGTATTTCCTCTCTGGATGCAGAATCTCCAGGTGCTGTTTCACCACTGGCAGAAAGGTTTGCAATAAGCTCAGAGCAGCCCAACACCCACACCAGCCACAGGTGCAAGGCTGCCCATTTATCTCATGGCTGAGGTGACCTGATGGGTTATCATCCTTTTCTCACTTCCTGGGAAGGATCTGGGGGAAAAACCCTAATTAGAGCAATCTAATATTAATTAAAATATATAGAGGCATAAGAGTTAAACAAGTGGGTTTAGCCTGTGCTGGTATTTTGAGCAGTGCTAGGGCAAGGGCATGGGTTGCACAGCTCAGCTGGGGCATGAGGTGGCCAGGGCAGCCCCTGCCAGTGTCCTCACTGCACAAACCAGAATCATTTTAGGCAATTCCCAGACAATTCCTGAGACCTGGGCTCAGTTCAGAAAGACCAGCTGACTGATGTTTCTGATGATAAGAAAGTTCAGCTGTATGGATGAGGCCAGGACATATCAGTTAGGAGCAGAGGATGTCCCCCAGCATTGTTTATTTTACAAGTACACCTTAAGTGGGTTTGGAAACAATGATTTTCTGGTTCCATTCTGCCAACCACACTTGCATAAGGCAGTATTTTAGCCAAACTTCCCAGCTCCTTATTGTAAAATCCTGACCTAAATTTGCTTGGAGTATTTTTTTAAATATGCCAAGACATTGTATTAATATATAATTATATAGACTATTAATATATACTATATAGATTATTATATAATAGTCTAGGCCAGGACATATCAATATTCACTGACTATCAATATTCAATATTCAATTATCAGTGGTAATATCACCTGAGGAAAAGCCAAGGTCATTATTTATTTAGTGGCACAATCAGTCTTCATATTCTTGGATGGGAATGAGTCAGTGAATCCTGTATCATCTCAGACTGCTACACTTAGTTAATCCAACCAATCACACAGATTGCTAGTAAAATTTTAATTCTTGAATTAATTCTTGAAAGGAGAAATTGCATTAGTGGCCTCAGGGGTTGCCAGGGATGTGAAAACTGAGAGGTGAAATAACACTTATTCACCAAACTAAAGTCAGGATATGCTGATTTGCCTATGTGCCTCCCTGGCTATCAGATTTCAAAACAGCAGTTTTGCTGACCTCCAGGAACAGAAACTCACTGGGTCAAAAGCCAGGCTTAATTTAAAGCATAAATTAAGTGTATATATATTTTATCTCTGTATACAAATTTATGTGCTGAATTTTATCATTCACTCTTATGCTGTACAAGAATTGATTTGAAGTTGCAGGGAAAGAGCCAAGGAGGTGGATTGGAAAGGGATGGGTTTGAGGTCTACTTCTGGTCAGGCAAGGTTTATCTGTACATCTTTTCATGAATGTCTTATTTTCTCTTTTCTTCTATCTTTGTCCATCATATCTAACTGGTAAGTTAATTTGGGATTCATCTCACCTATCTTGCTGCCTATAATGCTGCCATTTATATCTGATCTAACCCCACAGGCTTCCTCTTTAATCAATGGAGAAAGATGGGTTCTTTTAGTCTGCATTTTATTTGAGCTATTTTAGACATCAGCAAAAGCTGATGAGATAAATTCCCTCCTAAATATGCTTATTTCTCTCATTAGAATATGCAGGAATCCTGGGGTAAGTGCTGTGGCTGGAAGTGTCCACATTTAATAGAATAAAATGAATGCCTTTGGAGCCAGCACTGTGCAGTAGCACAGTAGAAAAGGATGGTGGATCACCTTTCCTGGGTGGAAAGGCTGAGAGAATTGGGGTTGTTCAGCCTGGAGAAGAGATTGCTCCAGGGAGACTTTGGAGCACCTTCCAGTGCCTGGTGGGAGAGTACAAGACAGATGGAGAGGGACTTTATAAAGGCATGAAGTGACAGGGAAAGGGGTAATGGATCTCAAGTGTGAAATTCTCTTTCTTCGTGTTTATTTTTTAAAATCAGTCACTGATGGGGGGCCAGTGAAATTATCTTTCTTTGCGTTTATTTTTTTAAATCAGTCACTGATGGGGGGCCACACTCAGCAAGACACTGGGTGTGATGCACACCACTCCTTGCCTGGAAGCTGAAGAGGGAGATTGCTCTAAGCACAGGCATCTGAAACCTGCTGGACAACCTGTCCCCTTGGCAGTGGTTTGGGGCACAGGTTCTGTGTTCTGCCATCAGCCTCAGCCCCAGAGGTCTCCTTTCTGAGGCAGTGCTTGTAGAGGTGCTGTGTCTGAGGAACAAACTGAGTGTGAGTGGCATACACTTAGAACAGTTGTATTTTTCAGTGGTGACTTCCCTGAAAACTGCACTGCAGCACATGAGATGAAGGAATGGGGCTGGACCACGAGGTGCTGTAGCTCAGCCTGGGTTTCTGCTCTCCTCCCCCACGTCCCTTGCTTCCTCTCACGTACACTTCATGATAGCACAGCTCCCTGTGGGATTGGATTTCAGACACATAAAAGGCTTTAGGTGTCTGAATGTGGTGACAGAGTCTGTATCTGCAGGCTGCATGTTCCACCTGTGTTCCACAGGCAGAAAGCAGTATTTGTTCCTAAACTCAGGATTTTAATGCACTAATTTCCCTGCTCTGATTTGTAATAATGCATTGCTCTGATTTTGGCTTGTCCAGTAACCAGAAAGGCCTTGGAAAAGAGTGGGGAGAAAGGCTAAAGATGGATTCCTTTTAGGTATGAGAGAGGCTCTATTTGTGGGCAGAGCTGCACTTGCATGATGCTTGTTATGAGAAGGAAGACGTTTCTGTTGTACTGAAGAAAGAAGGGGAGATATAATTTTAGAAATATGGGGTAGAAATTCCTATTCTAATTAATAATGGAGATAAATGCAATCTATTAAAGTACAAGGTTTGGGAGACTCCAAAGCTCTATTTCTAATTTCTCCATTAGCTGGCAATGAGCAACCACACTTTCACTGCTATAGTTTTCTCATTACAAAATTAGTCTTATGAAACTTTCTGCATGGAGGCTGCTTAATTAATTGACATTTGTAGAGCAATTTCAGATCTTTGGAGAAAAATCTGGAGAAGAGCTAAGCCTTTTGGTAACAAATAACTTGGAAAACTCAAGATTGTTCCCAAAAAACTCTATGCTAATGGAATATAATAAAAGGCCACAGTGAATTTGTGTGATCACTGCAACATGTTCTCCCCCTGACCTTTAACACTACCTATAGTAAAATAGACAAAAAAATTGCAAACAAAGCTGGGGAGGCTGTGGAGTCTTGGGTGAGGGAGAGAACAAAGAAGCTCTTTTCACAAAGGACTAGGTTTAGAAGAAGGAAAAAAATCAATTAATGAAGGCAGAAGAAGAGATAAAGAGGTTGTGAACTGAATTGAGGGTGGCCTTGTGGTGGGCCTGTGCTCCCTGGTCTTCACCAAGGAACCAATGTATGTGTATGGGTACCAGTCAAGGACAGATTCCAAATCTTGGGGAACAGAACAGGGGGAGTCAAGCTAAAACTGACTCACTATCAGTTTCCCCAGGATCATGTGCCTTTCTATCACAAGGGGAAGCTTCTGAAAAGAGGGAGATGAAAACAAGTTGAACTGTTGCTCCCAATTTGTAAATCATTCATTCACTCTTTCCACATAACAGGGGTGTTTCAGGTGTTTTAGGCAGCAGCAAGAGGAAGAGACTGCAGTGATGATGAAGATGGAGAATGCACCACGTTGATAGTGTCTGGTTTGCTTGGCATGATGAGCCAGATGTTGTCTTTGACTGAGCTGCAACAGCACAGTTTCTTTTTTACCAAATGAGCTGTGATGCCAGATGCAGCTGGTCAGCATGACATGAAATTTGCTAAATGACTGATCTGATGGGTAATCAAGGAAGTTGCTGGATTGTGCTGGAAAGCAGGTGGGAGATGTTTTTCTGTAGTATTACATGTAGCGGGCTCAAATTCTGAAAAACTCTCTCACCATTCATGAGTTGCTAAAACCATCCCAGAGCAGTAAAGAATAACACCCTGCTGTTCACAGAGCAATAGCAGTCCCCTTGCTTCTGAGACCTTGGGGAAGGCTGCACTGCCAGAGGACAAGATGCTTTTTCCTGGAGTTTCTGGATTGACACCAGGCATTGCTGTGACATGAAGGCATTATGAAAACTGGGTGTGGACACCCTTCCATCTTCCAAATCTGCTCATCTGATGAACTGCTGTCTTTTAAAAGCCTTATCTAACCCTGTTGTGGGGAAAAATAGACAGAACTGGACTAGAAGAAAATTTGAAATTGACTGGGAAGGTGTGAACCATGGTTTCCTCCTGCTGCAGGGACAACTGTTGTTGCTCAGCGCTGCAGAGTAATCCTTCTCCTCCCACTCTCTAGGAAGGCAGGATCAGGAGCAGTGAACACGCTTTGCATCTCTGCCAGGGATGAGGAAAGAAAGGGCAATAGCAATAAATCCCTCCAGCACTGAAGCTTCTTGTCTCTGTTTATCAAGGCTGTGGTATCAGATGAGATGTCACTTAGCTGCCTTTTGAGGTTAAAAACAGCCTGGGAACACACATTCCTTGTCCCTCTAAGCTTCAGTTGCCCCACTGCTTTAAGGGTTAATGATCACTGTAACCCTTTCTTGGCTCCATGGCAGTGCAGACTGTTGTGATATCCTGTTCATAGCTCCCAACACTCTTTTCCCCTGCAGCTGTGAAATCCAGAACCCTCTCCCACACTGGCTTTCACGTCAGTCTATCTTGACTCCATTCTCTCAGAGTTTCTTTTCATTTCTGTAATTCCATCTTCTCTCCACTGCCATCTTTCTCCTCAGGTTTTGCTCTCCTTGTAGAACTCCAGCCATTTCTCCTGATAGAACACAGAATCACAGAATATGCTGAGTTGGAAGGTATCCACAAGGATCATTGAGTCCAACTCCTGGCCCTGCACAGGACCATCCCCAAGAGTCACACCCTGTGCCCAAGAGTGGTGTCCAAACACTTCTTGAACTCTGTCAGGCTGGTGCTGGGACCACTGCCCTGGGGAGACTGTTCCAGTGCCCAGCCGCTCTCTGAGGGCAGAACCTTTTCCTAACTTGGCAACCTAAACCTCCCCTGACACAATATCAGGCCATTCTTTTGAGTCTCGTCACTGGTCACCACAGAGAAGTCATCAGTGCCTGTCCCTCTGCTTCTCCTCACCAGGATGCTGTGACTGCAGTGATGTCTCCCCTCAGTCTCCTCTTTTCCAGGCTCAGCAAACCAAGGGACCTCAGCTGCTCACAGCTTCCCCTCAAGGTCCTTCACCACCTTCATTGTCCTCCTTTGGAGCCTTTCTAATAGCTTAATATCTTTTTTGTGTTGTGGTGCCCAGATCTGCACACATTGTGGCATTGATTTGTTTGTGTTGCTGTTGTTCCTGTTCTCATCTTTCTGTTTCTTTCTATATCACTTAGACCAGAAGTTCCTTGCAGTAAAGATTTTCTTTTCATCTGTGCTTCGCATGGCAGGTGTGGATCCTTTTTTGTCTCTTCTCACTTTTGTAGTAAAACTCCTTCATTCTTAGGTGAGATGTTTGGGCAAGGAAGGATTGGAGTCTGCAGTAGCAAGAACGGTCTTCTTGCACACGTGGGTGCTTTCAGGACCAGCTTCCAGAGTCAGAGCAAAAATTTGTTTCTTTAAATTGCCTTCACCTAGTTTAAATGCAGCACATTCACATGACACTCTTCATCCCAAGAGCATTTGTAGCATTTCTTCAGAGGCCTGTCTGTTATGCCAGAATATCTCTGAAATTGTCCTACTAATATCAGCCGAGCTAAAATTCAACAAAACTAGATCAGGGACAGTACGTGCAAAAATAGTTTGCCACAACCTTGCAGTTGGATATTTACAGTTCTCTGGAAACTTCATCCTAATTCTTGGCAGCAGTCAGAAAAGCAAATAAAATGTTAGGATGCATTAGAAAAGCAATGAAGAAAGAATCAGAACAGATCATTATGCCACTGTATAAATCTATGCCTTGCCCACACCCAGAATACCAATGAGCCCATCCTGAAAAGGAGCTATTTAGACCTGGAAATAGTAGAAAGATGGGGCATGAAAATGCCTAGAAACAAACAAACAAACAAACAAAAGTTATACAAGGAGAATGAAAAAGAAAATGTATTAAGAAGAAATGGCTGAAAGGAAAATATGATGGAGGAATCTATAATAACGAGTGTTGTAAAAAAGTTGAGTTGAAAAAACAAATTGTTTTTATTTCAGAGCAGTTAAGGAAAACCTAATAAAGTAACTGTGCTTTTTCACTTAATGCCTAATAAAACCATGGGCCTTAATGTTGGAGGGTAATTGGGATGCCAAAAAATGGCCTTACATGAGTTAAAAACGATTGGGTGAGGAGGAAAATCAATCAAGGGGAAAGGGCCACCAAAAACTATTAAATGTGATAACAGGAGTGCTCTTAGGGCCTCAGAAATTCCCTAAATTAATCATAATTTGTAGCAGGATTAACTAATATGCCTATTCTATTTCACATGTTCACTAAGCAACTGTTAATGAGCATTCTGAGAAACACTGGATTGTTCTGAGACTTTTTGGTCTTGTTTTGCTTTGATGTTGCTGTGCTTATGTTACTACAGCCTAATTTTTGCAGATATGAAGAGAAAGTTGAATTCCAAGAAGCGAAACCAGAGACTGACAGTTTCCCAGCCAAAACAGAGGTAAAATTAAGACAATTAGTTTCAGCTGAAAAAATAGGTCCCAAGACTTTCACTTACAGTATTTAAAATTTCAACTACAACCAAGTAAATGTGTTTATGGGGGACTATGGCTAAGGCATACACTATTTCATTATTAATATATAATTTTTGCATGCTAGGGGGAAAGAAGCCCAGAATACTTCTGAAATTTTTAATACAAAATGGATGTGTATCTCACATATCCACCTTCCTGTACATCCATGCATAGGTAGGTCTGTCCTGTCTTTCTCCTCCTCCTTTCCCCAGCCCACACCATACACTGTGAAAGGATCCACTTGAGAGGGCTCAGTCAGGTGTTGCCCTCAAACCCCCCTAGATGACGAGGAAGAGAGAATCCCCTTCAGCTGAGCACCAGGGAAAGATTAAATTACTCTGTGGGTGAATGCAAGAAGAACGAGTTTGATTGCAGAGGAACATATTTTGTTTCAGTACTAAAGCTCTTCCAGAGCAGCTGTTCAATCCTCATCCAACCCTCAGCACTGTCCATGTCTGAGTGATTTCCACCAGCTCACTGAGCCCAGCGTCTGCCTCATGAGGTTTGTTCCCTCAGGCATCCTCCACCACGTTTTGTCTTGTGTGTGCCATGTTGTTTTGTTGGGCAGAAATCGTCTTAGGGCAGGTGTAGATGATTTCTTTTAGGTGACCTCCCGTGGCATCTAAAATCAAGTCAGGCATTTATGATGTCATACGTATTCAGAGGAGCTGGGAACAATCCAGACCTTCTACCCATCAGTGCTGTCACACCCAGGCACCTGCATCAAGTGGCTAAAGATCTTTTGGAACCTTTCAAATCCTTCCTTCATCCCTCCCTTAGTTCCTTCCAGGAATCCAATACATATTTAGGAGGAATAGTTGAAAAAACAATGCAAATCTATATGCAGACCACTTGAATCAAAGAGGAGAAGCAGGTGCCACATCCTGTCCCTGCACAGAGATGAGCTGAAGGTGTTCAGTTTAGGCCCTATATCTAACTCAAGACTTTGTGCTGATCCTTGTTTCAAGACTTTTCTCATCTTTAGGATGTAATATGCAGGTGCTAATGGGAAAATCCTTCCCTTCTAATCAGGAAATAGAGAAGCTTGAAGCCAAGGAGAAGGGAGATTAGTGGGAGTTCTGACACAGATGTAGTAAAGGGAGTGGGTGGTGTTTGATTTTCTGTTCTTAGAGTCTTTATTTTTGAGATAAGACAGTAGCTAAGACGCTAAAATTAAATTCTGAGGGGGACTCTGTGTTTCAGCATCTTCATTAGTGCATTGCTTTGGATCTAAAACAGGCTATGGGTGTGGGTGTTTCTTTCCTATTTTAAGTTAGCAAAATCTTCAGGGCCTTCCCTGTTCTGTTTTAAAAATAGCTGATTATTTCTTGGCTGTGCAAAATCCCCAGGAATTTACCAACTTCAGAGCCTTGCAGACCCCCAGGAAGTTTTGGGTGTTATCTTTGGTCTGGGACCATTGTGTGGTAAAGGATTTGTTTGTGGTGCTGCTGTTTGGGACACACTGAACCTGCTGGTAGCAGCTGTCAGTAGGAGACTTGTGATTTCTTCTGCCCACTGACAGCAAGTCAGAAAGGGACCAGTGTCTTGAAGTACAACATCCTAACACCCTGATGAACTGATAACTGATAGGTTTCTCAGTTCAAGGTGGTGTGAGGATGGACCTAGCCAGGGTCAGGTCAATATAAATAAGAGCCTTTGTGATTAATATTGGTGTCTGGGCTGGTACTTAGGTGGGAAAATGAGCATTAGCCCATAACTCTGTTTTTTCTCTACAGCTCACACTTTCCCGGTGCAGAGAAGGTGGGATGTTCCTAGAGGGAAACCTGATGGTGCTGTCTGCTTTTCCTGCAGCATCTGTCTCTGAATTACTTGAGCAGCCACACTCAGAGTGTATGAGACGAGATTTTGTTTGTGCATGCTGGGTAGTGAAGAGGAAAGGAGACTGGTCAGCCTGCTTGGTTTCACTGATGAAAACAAGTCCTGGAGTCTCTTCTCTGAGATAAACAACACGGTGCAGTGACACTGCCCACACTCCTGTCCCCATTCTTTGAGGAGCTGCCTCAGCCCCAAAGCACGGCTGAGAAATTATCATTACAGCAGCATATGCAAATCGGTGCACAGATGATCAGATGCCTTCTGATTTCTCTCTTCCAAGGAGAATGACTTTTATTATTAATCCACTAAAATAGGACAGGCTCAGAGAGGTCTCTTGCTGGAATCCTGCATGGTTTATGGATCAGTAACAGGACCATCTATGGTGGAGACAGAGATGCTGTTCGTGCTCATTAAGTCCCGATACTGAGCACCTTCATGAGTGAACAGGGGCAGCTATTGTTCCCATCCTGTGGTCTCTTTACAGGAGTAAATGGCTCAATTAGGTTACATCTTTTATTTCTCTGATCAAAAGCAATGATCCACAAAACACAATAATGGCCTTAAACCTTTCAGCTTGAAAATTTATCCACATTTGAATAATAGGAGTGAGAAAACCATTTTAAAAAATTCATATTCAGTGGCTGAAAAATTAAATGAATTCTCACACATCTGCAGCTGAGCTGGGTGCCTTGTGATCTCAGTCTAGCATTTGGGAAGACAGATGCACCACAGGATCTGCACCTACTCTGGCATTAGCCCTTGGAGTCTTTCGAGAAGAACAACTTGAGCACTCTGCCAGGTGCTCTGGTACCTGAAAAGTGCTGGAAGCTTGTGCACAAAAATTCATTTTTGCCTCTGGTCCTGCAAGCCCAGCCTGCCATCTGGTTTCAGTGTAGTTATGTGCTGCATAACTAGTCAGAGAACACTGCTACTGAAACAATTTCCATGTGAAAGCAAACACAGCCTTGGCTTTGTTTCACAATCCACAGCTATGGGATATGCAGATCTAGAGCGCACAAACCCCTCCCTCTTTAAAGGGGGAACACTGCTCCCCTCACATATCTCTGGTGCTTTCCCAGCTGTAAATACGAATTCCTGCTCTTTTGATCCCACTGCCGTCACCAAACTGATAACACGACCACTCTGCTCTGTGGGGTTTTGCCCCTCCTTGGACCCTATTGTGAGAGGGGGATGCCTTTTCTCTGACTGCCCTTGCCGTGTTAATCTTTCCCTTTCCATGACCCTGACCCGTCTTTAGGATGGGTAGTAGCTATCTCCGTTTGAGAAAACCTCTCAAGACTGACATGCTTTGAGATCAGAGCCCTTCTAATTACATTCCTCACAGGATAACCATCCTGAAGGAGTTGCATAATCCTCCCTTGCACTGTCCTGATGATGAGCTGCAAATTGACACTATGTAAAAATAGTCGAAGCTTGGCCTCCTTTCTTCTTTTAAAGTGTTTTGGAGAGCTCCTCTCTTAAGAGCATCGCTTACAGATTTTGTTATTTGCATGTGGTGTGACTTCCTTTAAATTCTGTTTTATTCATATCTTTCTCTCTTTTTCCTTTGTATGCCTGTAGTATTATGTCTGGGGTTTACTGTTTTTTAATGTATAGAAAAACCTGTCTGGCTGCAAGTAAGAGATTCTTCATTTATGTAAGATTCCTTCATTCAAAACCAGCTCCTATTTACTGCAGCTTTATCTTATTAATAAAAAAACTAAGAGCATTATAGAGGACCAAGTCAGGAAAGGAGGACTTGGCTTAATCACATCCTTAAACGTATGTGCAAGAATGTGGTGAAGTCAAAGAATAAGGACTCTTTTCCCCTCTGGAATCTTAGCCTAAATTAAAGTCTGTGATGCTCAATGCACTATAGAGGAAGAAAAAGCTAAATAGCAGGGCTAAAATTTTGAGAAAGAGTTGAAGGAAAAGAGATAGTATATGACTGATACTTACTGTGATGAAAATCTTTTCTCTGGGCCAGACTTCTTGGAGGGAGTGTTCAGAATGAATGTTGAAAATACTTTGCAAACTGATGAGTTTCTGCCAGGAAATCCAACTGCTTATGACTGATAATAATGAAAATGTGAATCACTTTACAATTTTGTATCACAGATTTCATTCATACTGTCTGAGTAAGCTGAATCTTTCTTTTTTGATTCCTTTTGCATGCTCACACTTTTTAGAATAACAAAGACCATGGAAGTGTCTGGATAAGTAGACAGTGAGCTAATTAAATCTGTGAATGAGATCAGAAATGCATTTGTGAAAGATTCTGTGTAAGCACAGAGAATGAAAACGTCTTTGCCCTGACATGAAATCAACCTCCAATTAAATGGATAAGATAAAGCAATAAGTGGAGAAGAGGTAAATTGCAACTTTCACTTCTTACAAATTATGAACTACAAGATTTATCCGAATGACTCAGATAAACAGTTGAGTCCGATTAGTTTAATAAATCCCCTTACATCAGCTGAGTCTCAGTTATTTATTCTTCTGCTTATTAAACACAATACTAAGCAGGGAGGTTTGCCATTGTTTAGCCATGTGCATGGGGACACACAATGCACCTCAGCAGAAATGTCTGCTGATAACACCTGGGAGCAATGCTGGGATCATGCCTGGTGACCCTGGGCTGAAGTGAATGAACAAAAGCTGATCAACAGAAACAAATAAAGAAAAAAAAGAGATTTTTTTTTTTTCCCTAGAGGACTTAATATGACATTGAGATCAGGTGGATGAAATAGAAATGAAAAGGCCCTTTACATCCTGAGATACCAGAATGGTCTGTGCTACCCCAAGGCTTGTGTTATTCTGGGAGACATTCTCACTGGACAGAATGAGGAAGATTGATCTGCTTTCTATCACATCTCCCGAGCCTGAGAGAGATCACAGTCCTTGCTTGCAATGTGAAACTTGTGTTCTTTCTTCTTTTCCTGTTAGCTCTTATTTGCCTTTTCCCTCTCTTCCCTTTATTTATTATTTTCTTTTTCTTGCCAGTTACTGACTGAATTTTGGACGAAACCACATCCCAAAAGCAAGCAACGTGACATACCCAATCAGGTACAGATGTGATTCTTCTCAAAGATAATCAGACATAACCTCATGGGCAATGCTGGGCTGAAATAATCATTAAAATGTGAGGTTGTATTTATGGCACTGGAGATAATGTGGTGTGGCTGTTCTCCTCTGCAGTGGAGTAGGATGGAAACAAAATATTGCATCCTCTTTTCACTTCTTCTTTTATTCTCTGTGACTATGTCATGTCATCCTTTCAGGAAACTAGGATGACTGACCTTGAGCAAGCATGAAGGCCCCAGTCTGTCTTAACTAATTTTTTCCTTATTTCTCCCCAAAGAGCAGCTTGAGTACTGTTGTGTCAGAGGTGTTATGAATGAACTCTGGC